>APFE030194721.1:331849-387019 GCA_000404065.3 Pinus taeda | reverse complement strand
AAGCTAAGATGGATGGCATGGAAGCTAAGATGGATTGTATAGAAGCAAAACTTAAAGGCAACATTGAAGATTTGAAGATACATTTGACAAAGTTTCTATAAGAAATTATTACTAATGGTAGGAGGATAGTAAAGGAAACACATGATGAGAATAGAAGAAATGTTAATCATGATTTCATAGACTCTAATGTTGGATTAAAGAGCCACCATGTTCCAAAGATCGATAGGAGGAAGTTTGACGGCAAGGATCTCGTAACATGGATACTACATATGGAGCAATATTTAGATCTCCATAATGTGCAAAACACACAAAAGGTATGCATTGTAACTTTATATTTGGAACCCAATCAGTTTGTATGGCATCGATGGCTTTTCTCTCATAAACAAATTTTCACTTGGTCAATTTTTACGGAGGAAATTATAGCACATTATGAGGATACAAAAAGCAACAACTCTTTTAGCCAATTGATAAATCTCAAATAAAAGGGATCGATAGTGGAGCACATTGAGGACTTCCAAAAATTGAATATAAGGGTAAAATATATTCTATAGGAGCATAGGATTGATGTATTCATAGGGACTTTAAAGGATAACATTCAACATGATGTTCTCCTTTGGGAACCTGATTCATTGGAGAAGGCATCCAGGTTGGCAAGAAAAAATCAAAGAAAGATTATGGCAACAAGGAAGCCTACAACTCACAACTATAAACATGGAAGTGTTACAACCCTTAGCCTTCCACAACCTACAAGGTTGACACAACAACAATTGGAAGAAAAAAGTGCAAAAGGGCTTTGCTATAGTTGTGATAGCAAATACACTAAAGGTCATAAGTGTTCTAAAAAGAAATTATTTTACATAGATTGTGAAGAGGGATGAGAAAAGGAACATGAAATGTCAAAAGATGAGGATATACACTAGGAACAAACCCTAGAGAAAGAAGAAATGAATCCAAACATATCTTATAATTTATTGGTTGGAATTACCACACCTCAAACTCCCAAGATAGAAGGACATATCAAGAAGAAAAAGGTAATAGTGTTGAATGATTCGGGCAATACCCATAATTTATTCATTGTAAGATAACCAAGGAATTGAATTGCTTCCTATATCTAGCACCAAAGTGTTAAGCAATGGTTGCAAATGTAGGAACCATAAATTGCTCTGTAAAGTGCCATAATATAAAGATATCCATGGGAGAATATGTATTGAATAGTCCTACGCTTTCCATTCCAAAGGGTGGTGTTGATGTTGTACAAGGAGACTAATGGCTACAATCTTTGGTTACGATAGCTTTTAATATTTGTGCCCTTACATTATTATTTTTATGTCAAATCTAATTATATTGAGACTACTTAGACTCCTATATATAGAAAGGAGGTCTTGTCATTTGGATCATCAGAGAATTGTTAATTTGTGTAATGTAAAGGAGGTTTCCCCCTCGAAGAGGCTACTTTTGAATTCATTGATGTATCTCTTTCTTCTATTTTGTGAGGTGGTTGCATAACATCTTAATGGTTAGCCATGATATCTTAACGCTAATGAATAACATATTGGAGCTCCAGCAAATGCTTAAGCGGTTGCAAGATGAATTGGACACATAAGAATGTTATTAGAGATTTCCTGCAAAACATGATGGAGAAATCATACCTCCATTCTCGCAACATAATCAATAGAGGCATCAACCTCCAGGAACTATGGTCGATAATAAAGAAATTATTACCAAATTTTTCTACTTTCTCAACCAATTTTGAAATTTGGTATATGATAAAGGTTATATATTTCAATTTTCTTAACATGGTAAAACGAATACTTTTTCAAAACATATAGTAGAATAGTCTAATATTGTTGCATCTCCTATACTCTAATTATGTTCATGTAACATAAATTTTTTAAATTATGCCAAGTTTGATCATCATACTGATCTAAATGTTATGTGCGAAAGTGTTTGCTTTCATTTCTTAGTCTAATAAAATTGCACAATTGCAAATAGATGGATCTTGTTCTCTCCTTTGGAAAAGTGTGAAAGTGTTTTCTTTCATTTTCTAATCTTATGAAATTGTATAATTGCAAATAGGTGAATATTTTTCTCTCCTTTATAAAATTTTACATGTTAACAAATACAAATAGATGGTTATCATTCCTTCCTTTAGGAAAATTTACATGCTTGCATTAACTTATAATATTGCTTTGTCTAAAAATTAATGTGAGATGGAAAAGTCTATGCAAACATAAACTATGCGTGAAGGAAATATGTTTTCTAATATTGTTTGACTAATTATAGGATTGGCAAATTTGATCAATCATTAAAACAATGTAAGAAATCACATTGCAAAAAATTTAGACACAACATAGCACAATGAACTAGCTATACATTACAAACAAAACAAAGTAAATAATGTTAGTAAATAGCATAGTACAACACATGGAACTTAAACAAATAAATTCATTGAAATATGTTTTTGTAGAATTTTAATAGCTATAGATCATGTAACAACAAGATGAAATCAAATCCTCATCATCCAACAAACTAAAAAAATTCCCTACCAATGCTCAAAGTCTTGAAGAAAAAAGTAGAAGGTGGTGTTAAGATTGGAAGTATGGATATTCAAAGGTGTAAAAATGTGGATGCCTCCCCACCGCTTAACAATAATCAATGGGAATTTAGTCTTATTAGTTAGTTGTAACAAGGATATCCACACTTTTCTTATAACACTTATTGATTTTGAAAACTTGGCAATAATACCATCTCCCGAATACCATCAACAAATTTCTTGATAATGTAAGCAAAGAGAATTGTATAGCCATTACATTCCTTAAAAATGTAAACAAAGACAACTATTGTTCTATACACATAATCACATTTTGTTGGTTTATTGTAAATGTACCACGGATTTCCAAACTGAACAACAAATCAATAAAAACTAATTTTTATGTACACCATTGTTGATAGGAATTGTCTCGCAGATCAGGTACAATACTTTATCTACCTTCATGCCTCTTAGAACATAGTATTTTGTAGTCGTGTTGTTTTCATGTATGATACAATTTAATTCATGGCAATAAACAAAGTGACAATTTTCCTTGCAAACGGTACAATAAACCATAGCTTCATTCATAGTTATAGTAGTTGTAATTGGACTACTACATTTCGCAAATAAGATCAAAGAATCATATTGCACTATCATTAATCACTAGCCCTTACAAGTGTTTCAAACTTGATATACAAATTCAAGACTTGCACTTGAAATCAAAATTAGATATAATATATATAAATATAATATATATATATATATATTAGTATATAGATATATATATAATATATATATATAATATATATAATATATAAATTATATATATAAATATATATATATATATATATTATATATATAATATATATATAAATATATATATATACGAATATATTATATATTATATATATATATAACAATATACATATGCCACTAATGAAGAAAGCAATTTTCTAGAATTTCCACTTCCTTTTAGTTTCAATGAAAATATGAATGTGGATTAGAATTTCAAAATTATTCTGTTTTTTAACAGATATTTAGCAAAATGAATGGAAAAACATTTCTGCCATTTTCTTTGGATTGAAAGATATGTTTAAAGTAGTTTGTCATGTATTAAACATGTCACATATGAAATATTTATTAAAAAATACATGAAAACCATATAAGAGATAAATAATAACTTGTTATCATTGAAATATTCAAATAAATCTATGCTTACTATTGTCATGTTCTGATCTATATTCGCATATTTGATTTCTAGTACACATTACAACCATTTTGTGTTGTTGAAATTGCAATGGAACCTATTGTGCTCACCAAAAATAGATCTTGACTATGGGACATATTTGCAATCATGATATTTGGGAAAAATCGGTACTATCCAGAAATGGGAAAAATGTCTTATATAATGCTAAAGCTATTTAGTACAATAGATTTCTTATAGTCACCACTACATATTTGTGTTTTGGAATTATTCTAAAATTTCTAATAGAAACACCAGCGTTTGCAATAAGTTTTTCCTAATGTTATTTGATAAATTGTGTTGGCACAAAAAATGTTATAATCATTTCAAGCTTCTTATCTTTCAGATTTGCATGGAGTATTGGTTTTGCCTTATTTTCTTTGTCCACAAAATTTCGATATGTAACTAACACAATGCCATGGAAAAAGCTTTATGACATGTTTTTACTGATATCGTCATTAAATAATGGCATAAATTCAATTATTTTTTTCCTATTCATGAGAATTTAATTGAAATTAATTCAAGTAAACAAAAAATAAATTTGATTTACAGTTAGCTAAACTTGGACAAAACTACCTTTCTATCTTTGTTTCTTGTCTATTTTGTTCACCTTTCATTGTGGCTCTTGTGATATATGTATCTGTAATTGTGCTCATTGCTAACTCTACTTCTTTGTTCATGTCTATTGTCACATCATTGATAATATCTTTATTTGAGACTAGTTCTGAATCCAATATTTGTTTCTTGTTGACAAATACTACACTCAAATCACTGCTTAAAAGGACATTATAAGTGATATTAAGTAAGAATTTGGTCATGAAGATAGAACCAAATATCACAAATTCATTTCTAATGTATATTCTAATATCAAGTTTGTAGTTACCAAATAGAATATGATTTCTATTCATATAGGGAAAACACTAAATAGACTTTAGTTTCAAAGTTCCTTGTTGCATTTATTAAACTGAAAAATTAACAAATGCATAAATTCATAAATGTTTTATAGAAATTTTGAAAGTACCTTTTGTTGGTAGTTGTTCTCCTAATCTAAATTCTTAGGTGTTACATGTTTCCTGACAATTGAGAAATCATCGTTTTTTTACAGTACATAAAAAAGATAGCAAAAATCAAAGGAGTGTATAATGTATAAAATCAAATGACAATAAATAGAACATAAATGCACCATTTAATCAAATTTGTCATTGTCTTTAACCATATATTTTCTACTTGTGTTCATTTTCCCTACTCTAAAGATAGGAATTAAATCAAATATATAGAAATAAGAAAAAAAAAATAGGTTATAATTTGATAGCATGAAAACAATTTAGCCTTAACAATTACACGATGCTAACACATATTATATAAAAAAAATTAGCACTCTCATGTTATCCAATTTTTGAACTTCTCCCCTTACTACTACGAGGTTGTAAAGTATATTGTATAAAGACTCTTAATACTCACATATAGAAGGAATGATGCATATCTTACCTGAAAAAAATGCTACATGTTTTGGATTTGCATCTGAAATGAGCTTGCAGAGAGAATCCCTCATGTCATGTAACTACCAGAAAAATCAGTTTACATACTAGGGAACAAATCCTTTTGCAACCAGCTTTATTGAAATGTAATAGAATATGCATTGGCAACGTTTATGCTAAAGACTACATGATAAACACCTGGCCAATGCTCCTACAAACAACATAACTAGAACTAGTGGTTACAATTGTTGCAATACCTTTTAAATTTTCAATATACATATTAGATACCAACTAAAGATAAATATGATATGTTATTCATGATCTTTTATCTTACGAATGTACCTAGAAAGAGAATCAATATAATTGTTAGTTAGAATCGTCACATTACCATTCAAAATTACATGATGTTTTAGATACTAAGTAGTAATAAAAACTCAACAAAAAAATAGGGAGTCAATGCGCTTTGACTTCGAAGAAAATACTATAGTCCCTAGTGTGGAAGGGAGTGATAATAATAATATGTTTAAAAATTTGTTAGAACCATACCTCCAAGTTAATGGCAGGTGATCAACTGTGCACACTATCATGTCAATGTGGATGTGTTTTATTTGCTATCAGGAAGCACAATGAAAGTTTTTTCCACACCTATGCACTCCACATAACTTTAAACAACTAAGACATATAACATTTTTTGAACTTTAGAGTAACAATAACTACAAAAGTTTGAGGCATGAAATGTTTGGGTAGGGGATTAATTGTCCCTGCTACTATGTCTACATGGGTTTCTTTAATTTGAGCTTCCTGAATACTAAATGCATTTTTTATTTGACATTTTTCAATTAAATATTTATCATCCAATATTAAATGAAATGTCTTTGTAATCGATATGAGGAAGGAGTGTTGTGTAGGAGAATGGGTGTGCGTAGCAAGTAGCAAAAACTTTCTCCCCTATGCATGCTTCCAGAAATGGTTCCTTACACTTAATATAACTTTGAATCTATAGAATATTAGGTAATATAAAAATATCAAAGAAAATCATTGAAAATATACTTTCAATTAATGATTCAACATGTCTTAGAATTCTTTTTAGAATTGGTAAATAGACTCATAATTCAAACACAACTTCAGCAAAATTAGAACGAGGATTAAATACAAAGTCATGGTCCAAAGTATAATATTTGTTTCATAAATAACTAATCAAAATCATGATACTTAAATCCTAAAATTAAATGCATTTTCCCCAATGGGGACTGGGATTGGGCTCCCGTAAAACATAATTTCAAAAAGGAACCTACAAAAAACAACAAGAAATTGCATTTAGAAGTTAGATTAGCTCAAAATAATGTATCCAACATGTTATTCTCCAAAATAAGGGTGGGTGATCAACTGTGCACACTACTATGTCGATGTGGCCATATTTTATCTGATATTGGGATGAAAATGAACATTGACAAAATTGCTTTGCAAGTGGTTTGATGTTTGATTCTCAAAACTATATACAATGGCTCTAAGTGTACATGTGTGGTTGTGAGCATGTACGAAAGTAACACAATGAAAGCATTCATTATTTTAAAAAACAATGATGTTCAGTTGAATTTGATGATACTTTATTAAAATTTAAAATATACATTGTGCCAAGTGCGGAGGAAAAAATCTTAAATCGATATAGGACCTGCTCTTTAATAAAATCCCTTGCACATCATTTCTCCCACACTTCCCACACACCTGATCATGTCCCATGTTGAGCATGACATCCTCCATCCTAATGAGAGAAAATATTCTCAAGAAGTTCACTTCTTCATTGATAGCTAGAGCAAGCACCTCTCTAAATATTTTACATTTTCTCTTTTCCCTATCAAATGACCCCACTTTATTATGCCAAAATGTAGTTTCTTATTTGTTTTGGTACCCCCATGATAGATCAAAATCATAGTAGTTTCATACTAAATTAATATAGAAAATATTTATCTACATATTTGTTTAGCCCCACGCATAATTTCTCCTCACACCCCTTCTCCCACATTTCCCACACACCCTTTCTCCTTCCTCCACATAAGAGCTCTAGTGAAATTGCTTTATGAGTTTCTCGAAAATATTTGTAATGGATTCGAGTGCAAAGATGTGGTTGTGCAAAAGAATCGAAGGATAACAATGAAAGATTCTTCCACACCTTCACATTAATTATTTTAAGAAACAACATCTTTATGATGAATTTAATTGTTAGTTGAACCTATATTGCCTTATATTGCTAATTTTTAACTTTACCATTACTTTCACTTCTGCACTCCACACAATCAAAGAGGTAGGAGTGCTAGAAGTATGCAGGATGGGAAATGTTCTTGTTTCTTGTTCGAGAAAATGGATACCTTAAACACTTGATAATGCTGAAAGATTTTGTAAATGAAACTAACTCACAATTATGAACAAGCTTGTTAAGCATTGGATATATTGGTTTCCATCCGATGTGTAGAGTAATTTTTAAAATTTAAAATATACAACGTGTTGAGTGCAAAGGAAAATAGCATGACTCAATATAGTCCCTTCTCTTTAATAAACTCCCTCACACACAATTTCTCCACACACCCTTTCTCTTTCACTTCTCGCAAACCCTTTCTTTGCACAACAAAATAGTTGCAATTCCATATTCAATTAATATATCAATGCTCCATTCACATATTTTTTCAACTCCACCCCTCACCCCGCCCCCCACCCCACTTACATAAGGGACCTACAACATCATTAGTTTTGGAACCATTGGGATGCGCTCACCAACAAAATTATCATTTTGTGTCCATGCATAGACTTTGCATATTAAATGTGCAAAGTGCATAGGAAGAAAACTTTACTTGATATAATTCTTGCTCTTTAACAAACTCCCCCGCATACAATTTCTCCACTCACCCTTTCTCCCACACACCCTTTCTCCTTCATCCACATATATGTTCATCACATCCTCCACCTGCCCCCCCTCCTCTTGCATATGTGACCTGGAATCCCATCAATTTTGACATCATTGAGTAGGAAAATAGTAGTATCATGCATAACAATGTCAGAGCACTCACAGACAGAATTTCCACTCACAAAATTAGCCTTTTTTATTTTAAAATGTGAGGCACTGACAATTACTGAAAATAAATCACCTTCCACTAGGGGAATTATGCCGCATCAAGACTCGCTTAGCCAATCAAAAATTAGAAATAAAATTTCTAGAAATTAGAAAATTATTTTTGAATTTATGAGAAAATAGAAATATTCAACATTTTCCCAAAAATTTAGTTAAAATTACAAAAAGTCAACAAAATAATAGAGATTCGACACACTGTGAAGTAAGTGTTATAGTTCGAGCAAGGCAAGGACTAATAACTAATAGATCCTAAAGGTATTTGTACCTAAATTTTATTAACATTAATGCTATGGAATTTCTAAAACTTTTAAGAACGTGTAGTTGAATAGAAATCTTACCTTCTCTAATATACAATTCAATGAATTCTTCCTCTAATCTAGCCATCTCCATTTTTCTCTCAAAAAGCATTATACCATGTTGAAATATTGTCTCTCCACCTATTTCAAATTGTATTATTTTCTCTTAAATATTTAGAGTAAGCTAAGATATCACTACTAAAAATGATTAGAAAAAGTAAATCACCTAATGGATCCTCCATCATTTTCTAAAAGTTTGAAAAAGCATTTTCTAAATCAAAATTCATTGCCTTCATTTATAATGGCCTTGCGGAATGATAAAATCTATTTTGAATCTATCTTTGGCATTCCATCATTTTCTAAAAGTTTAAAAGAGAAAAAATTTAAACCAAAACTCATTACCTTCATTTATAATGGCCATGTGGGATAATAAAATATATTCTGAATCTATTTTTGGAATTATCGAAGTCTATTAAATTCTAGATTTTAGATCAAATTTGAAAAACATATTACAATTTTTGTCATGGCTAGAATAATCCCTTTATTGAGAAAGAAAGAGATACGCAATATACATTTTTCTTCAACTTATAAATTTTATTAATAAACCTATATTTGCCTATTTTCTCCGCTAAACACATTTTAGTATAAAATGATGAACATGGAGTTACAATTCTTTTCAATTACTCCCTTTTGCAAAGAAACACTATTACCATTTTCTAGGTAAGGTAACTTCTTGAGGTCAAAATGCATGTAGTTAATTATAAGTACAATATTTTTTTTTTTCAAAGAAACACTATTACTATTTTCTAGGTAAGGTAACTTCTTGAGGTCAAAATGCATGTAGTTAATCATAAGTATAATATTTTTTATGAATAGAATATTAACAAAATAGATTTGACATTTTTATTAATAATTTTAGTTTTCAAAATCTTATATATAATTAAATCCAAATTTTCATTATAAAGTATATACATTCTTACTTTCAATCATCTAACATTTTTTTACCATTTCTAACTTAGCATTATAAACATGTTTAAAAATAATTGACATTTATGAATTATTACAAGATATTAACTGATTAAAATAATTAATAAAATTATATTTGATTACATGGAGAATTAAAACAATTATAACCCTTCTTTTAATCTTATATGGTTTCCAATAATTTTAGTTGGTGATATATTTCAAACTAACAACATGAAAAATATTTATAAAACCATTAAATATAAAAATTTAATTAATTTTGATTCAATAACATATTATAATTTCAATTTAGTGACAATTGAAAAAAAATCTTTAAAAAAATGTAAGTAATTTTTATGTAAGTATCTTACTTTTTGCATTAATGATATTTCTAAAACTTTTCTTAATAATCAAATTTAAGTTATGCTCATAAAAAAATATTGAACAATAATTTATAAATTATAATATGTTAAAATTTTATTATTTTAAATTTATAAATATATTATAATCCAATTTATGACATTGTAAAAATTCATCAAAGGTTATTAATTTATTATGTATATCATTCTACTTTTTGGGTTATAACACTTTTTCAAATTTACTTATAACAAAATTTTAAGTTTATACTCATAAATTTTATATATAATAATATATATATATATATATATATTCGAAAATCATCGACTTGATTTCTTAATGTCATTAGCTATTCATGGATGCTTTGATGCTCTTTTTCAATCTCTACATATCTATTTTCTATTCATAAAGTCGAGAAGTTCTAAATTCACTCGTATCATTTGTATGGTTAATATCACTTATATCAATAATATGGTTAATATCATTTGTATGGTTAATATCACTTGTATCAATAATATCATGGTGGCAAAAAATTTGGAGCAATTTAGAATTTAAGGAAAGCACATTAATGTTCACAGATATAAGAAAGATAATCACACGAAGTTAGAAGGGTTGTGATTACCTTGAAATGTCAAAACCTAAAACTTACATATAAGTTTGCCTTAAGTTGTGAATATAGGAATCAATCAAACTTGTGATAAACTTATAAAGTGGGACTAAGCGAAGCTCAAATAAGACTATTATGAAGTACACTTCCAAATCCATTCGTTAAAGCATCTTAAAACTGGTTAGATCAATAATCAACCATGCAACATACACTAACAACATGGATGCCGGGTCTAAAAGACGAATTCAATGCAATTTGTATCATGTCCAAATGAACATAATAATAGTTGTTGTCTAACTTCATTGAATTTTTTCATGCATTATGAGGGAGGCTTGATAACCATGTTAGAACGATGAAACATGCATGTTGCAACAACATAAGTAATGTTATGAGTAGCATAAAAAATCAAGATGACATGTTTACGAGAGAATCTTAGGAAGCATCCAATTAAGATTGGGCTCATATTCCTACACAATGAGTGTGTGATGATAAATATATGCTTGTTTTTAAGAACTGTTCCCACCAAAGATTAACCCTAACGTGACTCTATTACCATTGCTGACGAACTTGCTGAGCATATCAAGGTTTTGATTTTCCATCTTAAAATTTCTTTTATCGCAAACTGGTTCTGATTATCTTATAGCCAAGAAAAGTAAGAAAAAGGAAATTCTTAATGCTGCAATTATATACCTCAAACAACTACAAGTGTCCTCGATGGCTTCGTGGCCTCAGGCATCAATCAGCTCTGCACTCTGGAACTCAAAGAAACTTGCTTGTTATGGGACCGGCTACCTCTGTAATACTAGCGGGATAATATGATTCGATATAAAAACACTTATTCCAAAGTAGGTTAGAATTTGGATTTTTTTATTGGTCAGATTTTTTTGACTTTTTAGAGGTTATACAACATTATGTCTAAAATTATGATTTTTATTTTGATGTTTTCATAATAAATTAACCCTTCACCAAAATATTTTAAATTAAAAAATTACATTTCAATAACATAGTTATGTTAAAAAAAATCATTATTATCATAAAATGAAAAAATGACCATTACATACAAATGACTTATTCTTTAATGATGATAAACATATTTTCTGTTTAAAATATATATATATATATATCAAAACTAATTGATTGTAAGTCTTATTCAAAAGAATTGTATAGTTCCTCATAATAAGGACCATGTAATGGGGCATATTTTGGCAATCTTGTTATAATTTTAAACTTGAAACAAATAAGAAGAATGACTATTTGATTTTAAATTAAAAGTTAATTTAATGTAGAGTAGAGGAGGAGCAAGGAAATTCTACATCATAGAATGATTTGTTGTTGGCTGACTTAGATAAAGAATGATACTAGTTGATTTTAGACTAAAATATGCCATAAAGTAAGTAGAGACACATGATCTTTACATTATATAATGATTTTTTTAGATCAAATGTTGTTGATGTCTTTGGAAGAATCTAAAAATATTGCATTCACCAAAATACAAGATAATGAGATATAGATTACCTAAGTATGTCATAAGAGTGAACACATCATTGTATTATCATTATTATTTTTGCATATGAGGAGATAGCTTATAGAAGGAAAACCAAACTTATGTTTTTTGGCTAATTAGGCTAAACCTAGGTTGGGTTCACTTAGTCTATTGGATGGAGAACTAACTATGCACCAGCATAGATCCATCTTAAATACGGATCTAACATGAACCGAGAGGGGTCCAATTTATTCATATGTAAATTTTGAGCTACATTATTTAAATATTTTGTATAGTTATTTAATTTTTTATTTTTAGATTTTTTTATTTTTACAGATATAAGCAAAATTTAAAATTTGGTGAGAGACATACAACTTTACCCATCATACTGGGTACATCATAATGTGTTGTAGAATGAGCCTCTTGGCTCAACTAGTGAGATGCGATCACAAGGATTGTGAGAATATCATTGGAGCTTGGAACACCCCTTGGATAGTTGAATTCTCCAAAAAGTGGCTTCCATCCTCAACCCCTCCTTACCCCTCCCCATGTTGTTCCAAAGTAAGACCTAGCCAAAACTAAAGCTTCCCAAATCAAATCTACTTTTAAAAAAAGTTAACATTATCGACAAAAATAAAATTAGATTATTACTTGTGAAAAAATTATGGAATCCCTATTCCCAAATAAATATGACTCTGGATATAATTAGAAAAATTACCATTATAAACAAATTCAAACATTACAAATAATGAGTATTCTAAATAGGTAATTATTAGAGAAATCAACAATGGTTGATGCATTTTCATTAAGTGTATATAATTACAATAACTTTTAAAATATATTAAAAAGATAAGGTATTTCATAAGATAAATATCATATTCATTAATTGAGGTTATTTGTATTGGTTATACCTAATTCAGAGAGAGATCTAGGATTATTAATGTGTTTTTCATTCAAACTAGATATATTTACAATAACTTTCAAAATGTGATTAAAAGTTTCCAAAGTTTAACGTTACTAATTAAAGTTTTCAAATTCCAACAATGTAAAGGGTTGTAGATAATGGTGTACAATAAGAACCCCACCCATTAAAGCAAATAACACATTTTGAAAATAAAGTTTTATCCCATTACACAACTCCCTAAATAGTAGATGGTGAAATTCCCATTTATGTGATTGAATTACAATGTAGTATAAATTAGCATAGATTCATTTTAACTCTTGATCTAGTAAGTGGTTAGGAGGATCCAATCTCTTTTTACTCTAAAAGATGTTTGCACTTCAAAATATTTGATCCCTGTAGGAGCTTGATAGATCCAAAATTAAAATAGATCTATAATAATTTATAAAATAATTTAAAAAAATATATATTTTATGAATATTTTATTTTTTATCTTTTACATAATACATATTAAATTTTGTTTATATCCAATATTAAATATTTTGAAAAAATATAAAAAATTGCCCATAATAACTAATTCTTTTAACAACAATTTTTCCATTATTTATATAATATAACACTTTAAAATAATAATAAAATTATTAATATTAATTTCCTATTAAAAAAAAAATTATTATTTAAAAGGACCTTAGAAAAACTAAAACCTTATTTATTTAAAGCAACTCAAAAAAACCCTATTTATCTAGGGCCAAAAAAAAATCCTATTATCTGGGGCCCAAAAAAAAGGTAATGTGTAACCATCGATCCTTTTTAACATGCCACAATAAACAGGGCAGTTGGATACATGGATTACAATCTCTATGAAAGAATTTAGGAAATTCAATTTCTATCATACTTATTTATAGAAAAGATATTAAATTTGTATTTTTGTATTAATAAATCTATAAATATTAAAATTTATTTATTAATTAATTAATCCTTGAAATGAGCGTTAAGGATTTGTAAAATAAAAATAATTTATCAAACTTTACACTGTGTTGAACTTAACAGCACTGTACTGAATTTAATAACACCGACTCTAGAATTACATAACCTAAAAATAAAACTCACATAACCAAGAGTATTTCATATATCTCCATTTTCTGCGTTCAACATAATACCCACACACATCGATGAGTGGATGAAACCTCACTCCCGTTTCGTTCACTAATCAATTAAAAAAGAGTGGAATGGACAAAAACAAGCCAGCGCCTGATTTGAAGACGATAATGGTAAGTTTTGTGCTCAAAAACTACAATGGAGAGTTGGAGCGCAAGAAAGTTGGAGCATGCCGAAGCCGGAGGTCCGGAGCGTGAGCGTGAGCCGGCGAGCTGCGGGAAGATCTTAGTAAATCGATGGATGTGTATAGGGTGGCTGTATATGCCCGCCGTTCGATTTCGGCCCAAGCAAAATCGAACGGTGGGCATATACGGCAGCCGTTCATTTATGGTCCAATGGCATGGAATTTATTGGTGTATAAAGTTATTAACGTCTTTTTCTAAAACAAATAGCTTGTCAAAAAAATGTTTTGTAAATTTGATGACACTTCACAAAAATTATAATATTATTTTTTCAAACGTATTTGCCGTGAAATTCCAACCCTGCCGAAAGCTATCATACCAGCGAGTACCAACTTGCGGACCGGACTACCTCAATCATTCCATCTCAATCTTTCAATCTCAGATAATCCAAACAGTCGCAGCGTTCTATGCGCAATCCTCAGCCACAAAATAAAGATTCTCTCACAACCATGATATCGATGACAATTATTTTTTAGCAAGACATACGTAATATATCAGGCGAATGTATATCCCCTCACAATGATATCGATGGCCATTGTTCTTCAATGAAAAACAAAGACCTATGCATTATAACCAAATTGAATTCAACTTGATAAGCGCGTTTATATCTAAAAGCTGATCTCAGATTCTGGAGTTATTTTTATATAAATATTACTGGTATTTAATAAAATATAAAAATGGGTTTCACATGCTTTGAAATATTATTATTAAATTTATACTATAAAAGATTCGTAATTGAATGTATGCTACAAAGTTATCTTTACAATTGAATGTATACTGCAAAATGTTTTAGTTATTTTTATTATTAAATTTTTCTTCAGCCAAGTAATTGTCATTCAATCTTAAGAGTTTTATTGTCAAAATTATCTTCCTTAATTTAATAAGCTGGTTTGTATTTAAAATAAGATAAAATAAGATATCATATTTTAGAGTTTTTTAATTATAAATATTATTTATATTTAATAAAAAGAATATTATTTTCTTAATCTTAATGTTATGATATAGTGTGATTAAATTTGTTAATTTATTGCTAGACTTAAGTACCAGAAACATGTTTGGGTTCTTCTTATACCTGCTCTTTTGAACTCCTTTGGGTATGGAGAAATTTATACTTTAAAATTTTAAAATGGTTTTTTGTGATAGGTAATTTGTACTCATAAAAAGCTATGTGTTTTGGGTATTTTTTTTAATAAAATATTAATAATTGGTTTTGTGTATGAAGACAAGATGAATCACACTAGATGGGATGGTTCAAACTCATTAAACTATTAGTGTGGTTCATTCTCAGGATAAGATGAATCACAGTAGATGATTAGAAATAGATAGACAAAAAATTTCTCATGTGATTTTCACAGAAAACAATTGGAATATGAATCACACAAGCTTTCAGATGTTAAAAATTGATGACATGGCTTTGAGGTGCCAAGCTCCCACTAAACCCTAGAGTTCATATCTCTATGTTTAATATTAAATTTGAAATTTCAATGTGAATGTTTAGTGTTATATTTTTCTTATTGTAAATTAGTAGATTTCAAAATTGAAAAATTCACCCACATACTTTTTTTCAAAAAATAAAGTAAAAGAATTTAAACCCTCATTGCTGATAACTTAGATTTATTGTGAAGATTTGTAATTATTTTTGTTATTAAAAAAAAATAATGTAAATAAATGACATTCAACCCCAAAACTTTTTCTCAAATTTATTATCACAATTATCTTTCTTAATCCCATCAATATCCTAAACGTATTTTCTTTCATAATCATTTAACTTTTATGACTAAACTAACCAAAAATAATATTTTACAAAATATATATATATATATATATATATCTGTGTGTGTGTTAATTTTTATGACTTTGTGTTTGACAATTAGATACCTAAAGTGGTAGAGAATTTTCGCGTGTGAGTGTGAGCGAACAATGTAGATGAAGAAGTAAAAATTCTTCCAAACGTGAATGAAACATCTCGTTGCTTCACAAGCTATGCTTGCAAAATAAAGAATCTTGCTGCTAATGAGTATGCCAAGTTAGTAGAAGTTGGAGGGCACGAATGAGTATTGCCAAGTTAGTAGAAGTCGGAGGGCACGATATTCTTAAAACGAGATTGCACTGGGATTTCGAAATGAAATATTTTCTTACTAGGGCAGGAGAATTGAGATGCCGAGTAAAAAGCAGAAGAAACAAATGCACCTACACCGGAGAGAAATTCAAAATCAACCAATAAAAAAGTCCGTTTATAATAAAATATTGATTGCAATGCGAGAATGATATTAATATTTTATAGGATTGTGATTGCACTGACCAATTTGAGAGCATGTGTAATGTGTGTACATCTGTGACAAAATTGAAATATTTCACATGGGTATGTCTATTTCCAGCAGCCACAAGATAAAAAGAGAACATCATTGGCTTTTTCATCCTTCTCCCTGCAGAATAACTTTGAAACCAAAGGAAGATGAATCCTATATTTTAAAAGTAGAATTTTCTGTCAAACCAGAAAACCGTAGAAAGCCAATGATTACATAATGGGGACGAAGAGAGAATGGATAATTTCTTGTTATACTCATTATTTTGCTTATTTGCTGTGGTTTCATTGTAGTCAGGATGTGGATCAGCCTGTTCTATTTTACCAATATCCGATGGGCAGAAGTATTCATTCATAGCCATGATATCGATGACAATGGTTCTTCACCGGAACACACAGAGATAAACGCATACTATCACAAACGTTTTCAAAAGTTGTTTTCAATGCATTCATTACAATATGGAGAGATTCCTTCATCATGCACATAGCTGCCAGTACAAACACTCTGATATCTTAATAGCTTTTAAGAAATAATAAGAATTGTTATTAGTCTTTTCGGAATGAAATGTGTGAATTGTGTATTAGTTTGAAATGCAAAAAGTTTCTACCAAACATTTTACTCCCAGTTTCCATTAAGAATCTAATCATCAAAAAATTTTGCTTAACAATGATATTGATGAGCCTATGCCTGTATATTGTAGATTTCCAAAATATTTTGAAATCTGATATGATTTATATATATATATAGATATCAATTATTTGACCTTGAATATATAAATCAATTATTTGACCTCTATGGTGACCCTAAGTGAACATTTTACTCATAGTTTTTATTAAAAATATAATCATAAAAAAAATTACTCATGTTTTTAAAGGCATTGAACTATTAGTGTGGTTCATTGACAAAATAAAGCACATTAGATTGTTAGAGAAACAAAGTTTCCCATGTGAATTTCACTGACAATTGGAATAGGGATCACAAAAACTTCAGATATTAAAAATTGATGACATGGCTTTGTGGTGCCAAGCTGCCACTAAACCCTAGAGTTTATATCTCTATATTTAATATTAAATTTGAAATTTCAATGTGAATGTTAAATGTTTTATTTTTCTTATTGAAAATTGGAAGATTTCAAAATTGAAAAATTCATTATTTAAAATTCATAATTCAATTTTCATATAGATATATATACCCTAGACAAACCCACACATTTTTTCAAAAAATGATGTACCATTTCCCAAAAGAATTTGAACCAATGTTTCTAGCAACTTAGATTTGTTATGAAAATTTGTAATTATTTTGATTATTAAAAAAAAAAAATCCAAATAATTGAGATTTAATCCCAAGATTTCTTATCAACTTTACTATCACAATTATTTTTCTTGATCACATCAATATCCTAAACCTATTTGCTTTCATCAATCATTTAACTTTTATGACTAAACAAACTAAAAATAATATTTTACAAAATATAAATATATATAAAATACCAATAACGTTATTTTTTTGTGACTTCTAAGTTTGACAATTAGATACCTACAATGGTAGGAGAATTTTCACGTGTGAGTGAACAATATGGATGAAGAAGTGAAAAAACTTCCAAACCTGAAAGAAACCTCTCGTTGCTTCATAACCTATGTTTGCAAAACAAAGAATCTTACTTCTAATGAGTGTGCCAAGTAGAAGTTCGCAAAATAAAGAATCTTACTTTTAATGCCAAGTAAGTAGAAGTTTGAGGGCACGATATTCTTAAAACGAGATTGCACTTTGATTTCGAAAAGAAAGATTTTCTTACGAGGGCAAGAGACTTGAGATGCCAGGTGATGTAGATCATTTGCCAGGAAAATCATGGTGAATAATAGACGGAGGGGTTATGTATTTTAGGAAATAATTTTTTTAAGTGTAAGTTAATGTAATATTTAGGCTTTTAAGTGTGATTTTATTAGATAATAGGAGAATATGTAAATGCTTTCAAAATAAATAAATGAGAACATGAGTGGTAGAAGTCAAATCCAACTCTCTAGGAGCAAGAGAGAGCTTTTAGAAATTAATTGGAGTAGATTATAGACCATTGAGCTGATAAGGAGACTTTTCTATTTTAAAACAAAGGAAAAGATGGAGTAGATAAAGTTTGCCACATATGTATGCATGCAGAGAGCTTTAGGGTTTTTCTGAGAGGGGTGATTGGGTCCTCCAATGATCCAATCCAATGCATTCTTATAAATAGTGAACCTGTGTGTTCAATAGGGAGAGGCCACGAATAGTATAAATCAAGCCTATGTGAGACTGAGGTGTCTCAGGTGTAATCTGTGTTTTTAGATTAATATATGCAGAGTTAAATAGTGAACCTGTGTGTTCAATAGGGAGAGGCCACGAATAGTATAAATCAAGCCTATGTGAGACCGAGGTGTCTCAGGTGTAATCTGTGTTTTTAGATTAATATATGCAGAGTTTTCCTCACAATGTTAGAATGTATGAAATGCATGTTCTATGGTTGTTATGGTGTGAAACCATTGCTTTGCAATAATTGTAGGCAAACATAGTCGAAGACAAAGCACAGAGAAGAGAACGATTCATAAAGTCGTAATGGACCATCGAGTCCCATTGCAGCTCAGAGCGGCGCTCTGGATTGAAAGAGAAATTGAGAGCTCGAGGAATTGAGTTCAAAAGAGTAGTTGAGCAGCGGAATAGAAGACCCAGAACCTTTGAAGAAAACCTTTGAGGAGAAGCTAAACCCATAGAAACCTAAAGACTTAGCGAGGAAAACTAAGTAAACTAAAGAAAGAGGGATGAAAATACCAATGCACAAGAACCGTTTGATCAAATGGATCAATGGTCTAGATAATTTCTTTGAAGAAGGATGTGAAACATTGCATCGGTAGGACTATTTATGGAGAGTAAGTCTCGCAACCTAAATCCCTGTTTACACTAAAAAATTAGTGCAAAACACAGTTGGAACTAAGTTCCGAATGTGAATTATTTTAGAAACCGATTTATAGCCTTATCGGGTCTAGACAACCATTCAGATCAGTGGTTTGAGGTAATCAAGGGCCAATGTAATGGAACGTCGATACGCTGATAGCGATTAAGCGCTAATCGACAATCGGAGATTCGGAAATCGGGAATCGGCGTTCGGAGAAGGCAAAGGTCACAACGAAAGCGTGGTGGAGCGATAAGTTATGGAACTGACGACAATTATAAGCACTAGTGGATAAGTTTTGAAGTCCACCTTATATGATTTGTGCAGTAGGTTAATGCAATTCCTTTGTATTGTGTAAAGAATTTCACTAGGTGGTTTAAGACTTAAGCAATGTTTTACGATTCCAATAGTCATATATTGGAGTCGGAGGGGTGATGAACCACACATGTGGTAAGTTTGGGAAAGATAGCCGATAGCTATTTCGATTTTAACCTCGGGTTCTATGAAAAACCCATATAAAGGAGGAAAAAGGTGTATTGTGTGGAATTCCTTTGTGTAAGTACTACACAGGGAAATAAGCACCGATATTGTTTTCTGTTAATATATATATGTAACCAAAGCATATGAAAGGAGTATGGTAATATATATATGGATTGTGGTTTACATAAAGGTTGTGAAGGGTTCATATAATCCAAAAAGAAGCTTTCAGGCAGGCTGATTGGTTCCGATACAAAGGAATGACTTATAAAGCGGCCTTGACCATTTATAGTTTGAAGATTTAACTCTTTCGTTGAGTTAAATACCTAAGAAAGTTGTGGATGCATCATTGTTAAATGCATACTATGGGTATATGCTGGGTAAACCTAGCATCATTTGGCTAAGGATGGTTATATATCGGGGAATCTCCTACACCATTAGTGGTATCAGAGTAGAAGTTTGTATTAGAGCATATTTGTAATCTATAAAAGGAGAACTTTTGAAGTTCTTGGAAGACTATAGTTGTTCCAGCGCAAGTTTGGAATAAAAGGAACAGAGAATTCCTTAAAGGAAAGAAAAAGAGGGACAAAATAGAGGACAATCCATTCAAAGTGCAGAAGAATGGGTAAAACAAGATCATGCTAAGATCTTGAAGGTGAGTTAATGTGTTCTGATTTAAATTAAGAATGTGTGTTTTTATACTAATGCATAGGTGGCTATGAGAGAAGAACCAGGTGAGTTCTTGAAGATAGGGTAAGGAGAATACTCAGAAGAAGAAGTGGCAGTGAACCTGAAGAATCCAACAAAAGATTAGACAGAGAGGATAGTTGAAGTGTTCTCAAGAGAGAGTGAGAGATTACAGAAGTCTAGAAGGAGCAAAAATGTTGCTCAAAGGGAGGTTCCAGATAAAGGACCCGTGCTTACCAAAACACTGAGTGAGGAGAGCTTAGTGAGGTAAGATTGCAGCTAGGAGGACTAGTTGTTGCAGAGGCTTGTTGCAAAGGAGCTCAGGAAGAAAGAAGAGAATAAAATGACTACTGATAGTCATAGCAAAGGTTCAGAGAGAAGCCACAACAGAAGATATAAGAAAAAAATGCCAAAACAAATGGAAAAAGGATGAATCAAGAAGAAATTGACAAAGAGGTTTCTAAATTAAAAGAACAACTCAATGCATTAAGGATAATGCTTGAGGAAAGCCAAAGACTAGATTGGGTCTTGAAGAAGAAGCCAGTGGAATGGCATGAGATGCAGAGAAGGCTACAACAAAAGCAAGTAAAGTGGCTGAAGGAAAAACTCAAGGAAGTTGAGTTAGAAATGGAAGAATCCATTTGTGAACTAGAACAAGGTGAATTTCTGGGAGAAAATGAAAATGAAGATTTGAAGACTGAAACTTCAAGTGAGGCCAAAGGGTCACAAGGTTTCAAATCTGACAATTTGTGTATGATTGCAGGTAAAACAAGTGAAGGACAATTCGCTGATATTGTCATATAAGAGGAAGAAGACCAGCAGAATAAAAATTCTGTTTTGGAAAAACATGAGATAGATAGATCTCATATACAATTGGAGAATGATATCAAGCAACCAAGTGAAGGGCTTGAGGAAATTGAAGAAGAGACTATCAAAGAATTTCTGAATCATATGAATGATTTAGAACAGCAAGGAGATATGATGGATGAACCATCAAGTGAGACCATAGGGTCTTATATTTTTAAAACTGATAGTTTGTGTATAATGGCAAATATTGCAAGAGAAAAGCAGCCATTTGAAGATATCTTCAGAAAAGATAAACAGCAAGGGACTGAAGGTAAACTTGAGGAAGAGACTATGTTAGCTGAAAACATAGTAAAAGATCATCAATTCACTATAATGATAGGCATAGTGGAGATAGCCATGGAAACTGTTGATATAGACAGTAGGGAAGGAAATCTACTGAAAGATCATGTTAAGAAGGAGGAACCCTATGTAAAGGATTTAACCTTGGGAAAAGGAACACTAACAAAGGAGCGTTTCAAAGAGGATGCACAGTCTTTTGAAGATGTCCAAAGTCTGGAGGAGTACTCTAGGAGAACAAAGAATGATGAAGAAGACCTCTTGAATGAGGAAAGTAGTGATTTGCTACAGCAGAAAGACCTTGAGAGTACAAAGGTCGAAGGAAGACAGTATTTTAATACTATAACACAGCATGTGAAGGATGAAGCTGGAAGAAGAGAGCAATATGATGAAGTGCTTGCTAAGTGTGAAAAGGAAATTAAACTGCTGGAGAAACTGATGAGAGAAGCTAACAGTAGAACAGAAGTTACAGTTACAATTTCTGAAGAAGAAGATGTGTCTCATGTAGCCATTGAGATAGGAAGATGCAATAATTTGTTTGCAGGTTCATTAAATGGCATGAATGAGTATGAGTATGTGATTAGAGAGATTGAGCAGATATTGTTTGAAGATGGTAAAGAGGCAGTAGGAATCAAACAATTTCAAAGAGAAGATAACTAGCAGCAGGTTAAAGAAGGAGAAGTTCACCACTGTGAACCCAAATAGGAAGACATCATTAGAACAGATGGTGTAGAAAAGAGATTAACTGACAATCTCACAAATTCTGCTGAGAATTTGAATCAGCATACTGATATGTTGACAGAGGAAGAGGAAATAGAGCAACAAACTGAAATGTTGCCAAAGAAAGAAGGGGCACCAAGGCCTCGTGTTTTTAAATTTAACAAGTATTTTGAGTGTGCAGGTTTTGTTGCAAATGCTGGAGGAGATTTGGCACAAGTGAGAAGTCAAACAAAGATGGAAGAAGGAGATTTTGTGGAAGAATTCATTCCATGGGGAAGAAAATCCTTGGCTTTGACAGACCTCACTATCCTTCCTCCCTCTAAGCCTCTCCTTTTTCCTTTCGGATCCAGAGCCAATTACAAAGGCAGGGCACTTATCCGTCTCTCCTGCCCCTATCATGGTTATCCCAGCTTATGACGATAGAGACACTTTCATGGATGGGTCAATCACTGGAATAGAGAAGTTAATTTGCTTGAGGAAGTGTTAAACCATCATGATTCAATCATGAAAGAGGGTAAGGATGGTAGGGAGGTAGCAAGTAAAGCAAAAATTGTAGCAAGCTAAGCAGGAGTCAGCATAGCAAGCAAGGAAAAAGTGGAGGCAAAGTCTACAATAATGTCTACAATGGTAGCAAGCAAAGCCACCGTAGAAGACAACAGCAACAACCTAGAACACAAAGAAAGAGAAAGAAGGAGCACAATATGGACCAACCCAAAGATATGTTGGACATAGAAATTGAAGAAAGGTGGGAGTTGATGATGAAGCAAACAAAATGGAGAAAAATGGTAACAGTAGCAAACAATATTAATTAGAAGTTGAATTTGATTGACAGGAAGAAGAAAATGGAGCAAAAGACAATAGAAGTGCAGCAGCAGCAAAGGAACAAAACATCTAGACAGTTACAGAACAAAGTGTGAGATCTAGGAAGATAAAGATCAAAAGACACATGATCAGGAAATCATGAATATTTTCTACTTTGGGAGTCTCATGCAGGAGCATTTAGCCCAAGGAAAATCATTGTAAATACTAGACAAGGGGGTCATGCATTTTAGGAAATAATTTTCCTAAGTATCAAGTTAATGCAATATTTAGGCTTTTAAGTGTGTTTTTATTAGATAATGGGAAAATATGTAATTATCTCAAAATAAATAGATGAGTACATGAGTGGTAGAAGTGAAATCCAACTCTCTAGGAACAAGAGAGAACTTTTAGGAATTAATTAGAGTAGATATGGACCATTGAGCTGATAATGAGACTTTTCTATTTTAAAACAGAGGAAAAGATGGAGTAGATAAAGTCTGCCACATATGTATGCATACAGAGAGCTTCAGGGCTTTTCTTAAAGGGTTGATCAGATCCTCTAATGATCCAATCCAATGCACTCTTATAAATAGTGAACCTGCGTGTTCAATAGGGAGAGGCCATGAATAGTAGAAATAAGGCATGTGTGAGACCGAGGTGTCTTGGGTGTAATCTGTGTTTTTACATTAATATATGCAGAGTGTTCCTAACTATGTCGAAATTTATAAAATGTGTATTCTATGATTGTTATGGTGTGAAACAGTAGCTTTGCAATAATTGTACGCAAACACAGTTGAAGACAAAGCACAGAGAGGAGAACGATTCAGAAAATCATAATGGACCATTGAGTCCCATTGAAGCATCGCTCTGGAGTGAAAGAGAAATTGAGAGCTCGAGGAATTGAGTTCAGAGGAGTAGTTGAGCAGTGGAACAGAAGACCCGGAACCTTTGAAGAAAACCTTTGAGGAGAGGCTAAACCCATAGAAACCTGAAGACTTAGCGAGGGAAACTAAGTAAACTGAAGAGCGAGGGATCAAAATACTAGTGCATAGGAACCGTTTGATCAAATGGATCAACGGTCCGAGTAATTTATCTGAAAAAGGAGTCGAAGCATCGCATCAGTGCGACTATTTATGGAGAGTAAGTCTCGCAACCTAAATCCCTATTTACATTGAAAAATTAATGCAAAACACAGTTGGAACTAAGTTTCGGACGTGAATTATTATAGAGACCAATTTATAGACTTATCGGGTCCGGACAACTAGTCGGATCGGCAGTTTGAGGTAATCAAGGGCCAGTATAATGGAACGCCGATACGCCGATAGCGATTAAGCGCTAATCGGCAATCAAAGGTTTGGAAATTGGGAATTGGCATTCGAAGAATGTAGAGGTCACAGCGAAAGCATGATGGAGCGATAGTTTATAGAACCAACAACAATTATAAGCGCCGGTGGATAAGTTTTGAAGTCAGCCTTATGTGATTTGGGTGGTTGGTTAATACAATTCCTTTGTATTGTGTAAAGAATTGCGCTGGGTGGTTTAAGACTTAAGCAATGTTTTACGATTTTGATAGTCATATATCGGAGTCGGAGGAGTGATGAACCACATATGTGGTAAGGCCGAGGAAGATAATCGATAGCAATTGCGATGAGGTTTTAGCCTTGGGTTCTGTACAGAACCCATAGAAAGGAGGAAAAAAAGCGTATTGTGTGGAATTCCTTTGTGTGAGGATTACACAGGGAAATAAGCGCCTATAGTGTTTTGTGTTAATATATATATGTAACCAAAGCATATGAAAAGAGTATGGTCATATATATAAGGATTGTGGTTTTTATAAAGGTTGTGAAGGGTTCATATAATCCTAAAGGAAGGTTTCAGGCGGGGTGATTGGTTCGGATACAAAGGAATAGCTTATAAAAGGGTCTTGACCATTTATAGTTTAAAGATTTAACTCTTTCATTGAGTTAAATACCTGCCACAGTTGTGGATGCATCAGTGTTAAATGCACACGCATCATTTGGCTAAAGATGGTTATAAGCCCAGGAATCCCGTGCACCACCGGTTAAAGAGCAGAAGAAACAAATACACCTACACCGTAGAGAAATTCAAAATCAACCAATAAAAAGTTCGTTTATAATAAATATTGATTGCAATGCGAGAATGATATTAATATTTTATAGGATTGTGATTGCGAACAATTTGAGAGCACGTGTAATGTGTGTACATCTGTCACAAAATTGAAATATTGCACATGGGTATGTCTTTCAACAGCAGCCACAAGATAAAAAGAGAATATCATTGCCTTTTTCATCTTTCTCCCTGCAGAATAACTGTGAAACCAAATGAAGATGAATCCTATATTTTAAAAGTAGAATTCTCTGTCAAACCAGAAAACCATCGCATAATGGCAATGATTAGACAATGGGGATGAAGAGAGGATGGAGAATTTCTTGTTATACTCATTATTTTGCTTATTTGCTGTGTTTTCATTGTAGTCAGGATGTGGATCAGCCTGGTCTATTTTATCAATATCTGATGGGCAGAAGTATTCATTCATAGCCATGATATCTATGACAATGGTCCTTCACCGCAATACACGAAGATAAACGCATACTATCACAAACGTTTTTAAAAGTTGTTTTCAATACATTCATTGCAATATGGAGAGATCCCTTCACAATGCACATAGCTGCCAGTACAAACACTCTGATATCTTAATAACTTTTAAGAAATAATAAGAATTGTTAATAGTTTTTTTGGAATGAATTGTGTGAATTGTGTATTAGTTTGAAATGCAAAAAGTTTCCAGTGAACATTTTATTCATAGTTTCCATTAAAAAGAACTAATAATAAAAAAGCTTTCCTCTTCATTTGAGCAAGGAATATTTAGTTATCAATTGAGAACAATGATATTGATGAGTTTTTTTCTGGTAGATTTCCAGAATATTTTGAAATTTGACTAACAATATAGAAATCAATTATTTGACCGTTAAGATAACCCTCAAATTCCAGAATATCGGTAATCATAACCGCAGACACTGACATGTAATCCAAATGGTGAGAAGGTTATGTAAGAGATCTAACACTATTAGATTGCTAATTATCAGATTTATTATTTGCATGATACAGGAAATGAACGTTCCATTAACATAAAAGCCATAATATAGTGGAACATGACCCACACCAAACCTCGCTACTAATAGTAATATCTCGACCATTGTCAAACTTTTGAATATCATGCAACCGCAGATTTCCGATCGCCTGAGATCTGGCATGAGAAACAGAGCGCTATATGTAGTCAAGAACAACTTGCCCACATCACGAGTAACATATGTCTGCAACTCAGGAAAAGAAAAAATGGTAAACCTACACGAACACATTAGAGCTGCAAACACAGATCAGAATAGCGTGTCGGCAAGTCATTCTTGGCTGCATAAAACGCTCTAAGACTCCATGCAAAGTCGCAGATGAATATGACGAAAAACCAAATAGCATTAACAAAACTTACACATTTATCAGAAACTGAACATTTTGCCTAAGCAAGTGACCTGAGAGGATATATTTATAAATCGCATTGAAAGATACATTACCTTAAATAGAATTTTTGTTGTTTCAAATTCATGGCGACCAATAGTTGCAAATATTTTATTCCCCTGCTGTGGGCGAAACAAATATATCATATTCCTGTGAAGCATTTTTTTTGTAAGGGTGGACATGTTAATGGTCCTGCCATTTACTTTTCACAAAAGTCCCGAGGATTTATCACGACTGTGAAGTATAATACGGGCCTTTGTACTGACAGGCCCTATCCTGATATGGAGTTGGTCTGGACCTGGTCGGGGACTTGTGCTGAACAGATGTCATTTGAGTACAAAGCATATCGTGTGGTGAATCGAAAGGACTATGACGAGGGGAAAGTGATGAGTGAGTGGTCAACCTCATAAAAGTATACATCCAGGGATTCGATCGTATGTGGGGTCTAGGTGCTTTGAAAATGGATCCAGAACATTTTCCTCCTCCTCAATTGGCATGTATCAAAAGCAGATTGCATGTGTTTTTGGATATTTGATTTGGATTTCAAGACATAGTTCCTCTCTTTTGACCGGATGATCGGAATTTACACCCATGGAATATTTTGTTGGTCTCAAGAAAGATCTGTTGCCAAAATAGCTTCATCATTGCCTTTTACGATTCACTTGAGAAATTTTGGGGGGTAAAACTATTGATTTGGCTGTAGTTTATTTTTTTCTGGTATAATGAAGAATTTGTTTAAAATTTGGTAGGAATTTATTGAAATTATATATTTGAGTTGCGAAATTTTTTTATCAAATAGAGAATTTATATATATAATCACAAATTTATTTAAAAAAAAAAATAATTTGTTATTAATATAAACTAATTAATTCGTGTGAAATTTAATCCGCACCAAAAACAAGTTCAAACCTCATACAAAGAGATTAAAAATAAAAACCACTTTGAAAAATTAAAAAACATCAAAACTTCACTAAACTTTTCACAATTCTAATAAATCACAATTTGATAAAAGATTATTTCATCAAATTCCAGCCAAAACTTAAATAGTTATACACCGCCTTTCTGTAATCCATTTTAACCTTTAAATAGTTACACAACAACTTTCTGTGATCCATTTTAACCTTTTGGTTCTTATACTTTTTTTTCCAAAACACTTCGATCTGACTGGCAGTGACTAAATTTTATTTAAATGCGCCTTGCACACGAGAAGGTAGCTGTACTTTACGATCGAGTTTGGATTACAACTGTTATATGCAATATGCGGTGTTGAGCGAACACTGTTTATAAGATAAAAACTGTTTAAATTTTTATCTAAGTGCAATTGTAGAAGTGAAGATAAGTGTACTCTCCGGGTGAGTTTGAATAATATATGTGATATGTGGTGTCAAGCGACAAAGCTCTCAATTTTATTCGAAAGCAGTTTGCGGAGAAAAGGGAAGTGTACTTCATAGTTAAGCCTGGAGGACATCCATGATATGTGATGATGGCCATTAATAAACATTGTATTATAGTGATTTCTTTTATTAGAGTGATTATTAAAGTAGGTTGGTGTAAAAAAATATGTATTCATATGGGCATAAATATGTATTTTTATTAAGAAATTATTGCCGTAGGCATTTAATTATCAATTAGGGTTTGATAATTTGCTAGGGCTTAGTGTTATATATATCAAATATTTAGTGTTATATATATCAATACCAAGTAATATGAATATACATAAAAACTGGATTATTTTAATTATTTTGGTTGTAAGTTTATTTAATCATTTGAGTGAAAATATTATAAAAAGATTAATGATTAATTAAGTTACCTTATCAAAATCTTATTTTGTAATAATTTTGTTAGCCACTTTTAAAACACACTCAAGGTAAAAACAATGCTCAATGAAGTATTGCAGTAGGAATAAAACCAATTGTGCTTAACAAATACACTAGTAAATCTACTCAATCGATCACAAATCTATAAACATTAACCAAATTAAATATTGCAGGAAAGAGACATATACATAAACAAATAAATAGAAGGAAAAGGGTGGCCTTACCTTGAGCAAGTTGGGGTTTATCATGCGCATAAAGTTCAATTACGCGCAGGAATTCAGCAGAATATAGTTTGCATCAACAAGTGGATATATATTATAAATTAAACAAAATTACAACAACTGCTCCATCTATCAAAGTTCATATATATTTATAAAAAGTTCAATTAAACACAAGAATTCAACAGAAGATACTATGCATCCACAAGTAGATATATATTATCAAAATTAAACAAAATTACAACAGTTTCTCCATCTATCGAAGTCCATATATATTTATAAGTATAGGGGAGAATCTTGACCCCAACAACTAATCAGACACTATCCAAAGAACTTGCTTAGGTTACTAAAATTGGATCAGACATAAGTTACATATAATGAGCGTAGCAAGCCTTTTTGATGTGTGATAAGGCATCCAAACTGTGTTTTTCATTAACACTTGACGTCAAACATTCTCTTCAGTTCGAACAACATCTATAAAATAACATACTCTCTTATTGGCTACAAGAAACAACTAAAAGAGGTGTTGTATTAATGCATAACAAAAGATGTCAACACCTTGGAAAGATGTCTACTAGCCACGTCATTCTTCCAACACTTTGTATGTCCTTATATGTCAATAATCCAAGTAACACATGCATGTAAAAATGTATCTCTGTGACTTTGGACAACGAAAGTTAGTGCCTTCGATTTATTCCATATATATAGGTACATATAATTGTAACATCAAGCACTCTTTAACTAATTTCTAGCTCTGTTCATAGTGTAAAATAGAAAACTAACAATACATGAGTTAAACCTTAGTAGATTGTGGTAAACATGGAATCAAGAACATTTGGGAAGGAAAAGGTAAGAAAAGGGAATTATTTTGCAACAAAAAGAGTTGATTTGTTAGCAAAATGGTTCATTTTTCAACTCAAAACACCCACACACCACCCCCCCCCCCCCCCCCCCCCCCCCCCCCACTAGGGTTGATGCATTTCCTCATACATTACCACCTTCTCCTCCAAGCACTCATGCATGCATGCTACTATAGAAATAGGTCAGATGGTTGAATACCCCTAAAAAGTAATAACCATGGTACCATTCTTATTCTTTCAAGTTTCTATGTTCTTTCATCTCATCCCAATTGACAAGAGTTAGATAGTGCCTACTAGGGCACAAGAGGATGGGGAAACGTAATCTCAACCCTATCGAGTGACCTTTGTGTTTCATCAAGGAATGATAATGAAACTCAACCTTATTCAATACAAAACAAAGGTATGGATAACCTATTGGAGACATTTGTTGGAGATATTTCAGAAGTTCATCCCATAAATCTTGAGAAATCAATAAAACTTTACAAGTTTAAGCACTAGTTACTTCCTCGTATTCAGTGACAATGAACCTTTTCTTATGTTCAATAGTTGTTGAATTTCTTGGCTCCATCCGTAACTAATTAAGACCATCATGAATCGGCTCTATTAGTGGGTACTCCTCTCTAACTACAAGGTTTGTCGTTTCCTTTATTGCTACATAAAAACTCTAGGATTTCTTCCATTGCAATAAGTTATTGATATAAGAAATTAAAGCTAGAAGATGAATATCCCCTACAAATGGGTTTGGATTCCACCTCAAATTGTCTAATAAAATAAAATTACAAAGGTATAATTCTTGTTGGAAATACTAAGAGTGGGGGGTTGAATCCGTATTTCTTTTCAATTGTTATTTTTACCAGTTAAATAATTTATATTTAGAACACAGAATGAACAATAGGAATAAATGCTTTTATTAATATAATCTTTACAATAAATCAGGTACAATATATATAAGGCTCCAATCTGTTGCTAAGCACCAACTTGGTCTTTTGTGAGGCTCCAACCTCTAGGGCACCAACCCTATCTTCTTAACGCACCAACCTTGTGTTTAGGAGCACCAACTCCAAGGACACCAATCCTTCCAATTCTGAGGCACTAACCCCAAAGGCTCTGACCTTATAGTTTTGCTTTGTCAAGACATGTTTTGATTGTATTACAATGCTCTCAAAATCTTCTTCACTGTGTTCTGTCAATCCACAACTTCACTACTATATCAATGACTAATTATCTTCATATGAAGGAGTCTTCTCAATTATTCATATTGCCCCAAATAGAGTCTGCAAAGTTACCTCATGATGATTTCAAATAGCCATCATGATTTACAAGAGTCTTCACATAAATTCAATGTGTCTACAATGAACTACACTAAGCTCTACACCAAAACAACTCTATGTTTCAAGCCTTTGTTCTCACTGCCACGGTAAATGCTTCAAGAGTGACTACTTCAGGATTAACTGCTTCAAGAGTGACTGCTTCAGGATTAACTACTTCAGGAGTGACTTCTTTAGAGGAGTGATTTTCGCGATATCTTACTTCCAAGAAACAAACTCATGAACACTTCAGTGCTGGTGCTGTCTACTGCTCGCTTCAAATGATGACAGATGAAACTTTATTTCCTTTCACAAAACTGTTCTTCAAAATTGCGTTTTGTACTTCTTCCATGCAATGCAATTTATCACAAGTTTGAGCCTTTTTAAATATTAACCCACTCAATAGAATGTTTTACCTTCGTCTTCCATTGGCCCTTCGACGTCCTCTACGCTCACTCGACCTTCAGCTTTCTTTCTATCGTTCGCATGACCTTCCGACTTCCTCTGTTCCTTCAAGTTCATGAGTTGTGAATTGTTACCTCTTCTCTATGATAGATGCCCGAGATACATTACCCATATGGAGGTCCCACATGCCACGTCATCACTTTTAATCGCAATCGCATCTTCCAGAGGTCTTCTCATAACATAGTCGATCCCCTATGGCGGATGGAGCAGATGCGATATGATCTTAAGAAGTTGTTAATAAGTCCGTCGGGTCCACAACCTTATCACAATCGACGGTTTGCGAGACTTCAACTAGCACATGGATTAAAAATAGCCTTAACCCCACAGTTGACTGTGACGTAAGCATTTGAAAATGAGATGACGGCTAGGATTTAGTACATGCCTTCAGCCACGATCAAAACATTTGTGTACTCCTATCCTCCGCTCTTCCAATAGTTATTGCTCCTATGACTTCTCTTCACTCCTCCACTCTTTTGATAGTTGTTGCTTCTATGGCTTGCTCCAATGGCTTTCGATGACTTGCTTCTTTGATGGCTTTCAATAAACTCTTCATCATACTCTTTGGCTTCTTTCTCCTATTGCTTTACTGGATCTACTGTGTCATTTTCTGTTCAATTGTTGTTCAATTGTTGTTCAATTGACCTCCTGCATCATTTGTTGTTCAATTAGCCTCCTACTATTCAATTGTTGTTCAATTGACCTCTTGTTGTTCAGTTGACCTCCTGATGTTCAATTGATCTTCAATTGACCTCCTATTGTTCAATTGTTGTTCAATTGACCTCCTACGTCATGTATCAAAGAATTTTCCATTACAAACACTACTATATTGACATCAATGACAACCTAGATTATTAATTCCAACAACAGGCTCTTACCAGAATTATCAACATATGCATACATATCCAAGAAGTCTTGAGGTTGTGATATCTGATAAGGTTTCCTTGTTGTCATATATTGCAACTGAAAGGTAACCCAATGCTCATTTAAATAGATGGAATAAACCCATGAATGAATCCATATAGTAAGCCTTTGCATATATAATTCAACTATAATTATCTTAAGCTCTTCTTCCTTTAAGGATTTTTCTTTCCACTTCTTGATTTCAGTACCCCACTTAGCTTCTTGACCTAAGTACATAGTGAGCCATATTTTATTTATTTCTCAATTACCTATTAGTTAGTTTCTCTTTCAATTATTCCCAAATAAAAAATTTCATTCATTTTCCAACTCGAAAGATCAATATTAAGTTGCAAGAATGTATATGTGTTGGTTAAAATATCATCGAGGATAACATTCATAACATGTTGGGCCTCTACCACACATTCTTTGGAATACTAAGTGGTATGGCCTCAGGACCTCCAACTTCATCAATAACTCTTAACAAAGTATCCATATTTTGTAATTTAGGTTTGAGCTTATGTATTCTAGCATGTAACCTTTGTTTTTGCAACAAAAAAATTCTATTTTTTTAAACAATGTTCGGTAAGCAGAACTAAAAAACCTAAATGTTTTGAGCATGACAACCTTTCCTTTTGATTTCTTTCATCGACCGTCGCAACTTGAAATTGCATATCCTCCTATAATGGGTAGTTGCCTTCACTGTAAACCAGAACATTTTTGATACGTGTATCCCCTATATCCATACCCATGGGTTTAGATTCTAGTTCTATCTCATCTTCACCTATAGGATCAATGGGGCTATCCCCAATTTGTTTCCAGTTTTCCTTTTGAGAAGTCTAAGTGGGATAATGTGTCCTAGGATTAAAATGTGAAACAAGGTCTATTTCCCCTCTAGCTACCAGTTTCTTTGTAAGAGGTCGAACATATTCCCACAACTTAAATTTTTGTCCCTATGAAAAGGGTCTGCACAGGAGCCCTATCTTATCTAACTGATTCTTCATGATAATTTTGATAATCTCTTGGTGGAACAAGACTAGTTTAGGTTTCTTCCACTTACAGATCATCGTGGCCATCTTATTCAGGCTCTTAAGAAGAAAATAAGGCATATTCATTATTTTTATGCTAGTTAGATGCCTAAGAATATGGACATGACAATGGTAGACCTTGCTATAATAGCCCTCACATGTAACAATTTTTTTAATAAAAGACATAACATCCTACCATATCAGTTGTAGTAGCTTTTTCTTAACTACCTGCTTCATGTCGGGTAATGATGCAAGATCTTCTACAAAGGGGTTGGTTGGAATCTTCAATTTCTTATATCATTTTTCACAAGTCAGAGGGAGCTCAATTCCCGTTTTTCAGGACCTCTTCATTCATAGGAATGGTAAGAGTACGTATTAGGGATTTTTCCCCATCAAAAGTCTTTAAGAACTCTAGTGCAATCAAAGTATCGACACCCTAAAATATTTCTAAAACTAAAACACATTTTGTCTAAATGAAGATGTCCCAAGTAGCTCGATTAGCCTTAATGATCTCAACTTTGTTGGGCTCCATCCTGACTATGGTTCCACCCATATTCAATCATCTACAACATTGTTTGTGGATACGCAACTTTAGTTTATATGCAACCTTACCCCAAATAATCATTGACTGTAACTTTCCTTCACATTAATTCAACCCTCAAACTATCAATTTCCTCACATTAATTTCCATTACTACCCTCTTGCTTCAAATGCTTAATTGTTCTAATCACATGATTACAATTGGATCTTATTGTCATCACATGCTATAAAATGATGTTTTCATTAGAGGAAATTTCAGTCTAAAAGTGCCCATGAAATTTTAACGTATGTAATATGTAAAGCAATTAAAATCCTCTAAATTAAAAAAGAGGTACATGTAAATATTTTGGAGGGAAAAAGAAAAAGAAAAAGAAATTACTTTTTTAATTGTAATTTTGGCTTATCTCCTTATATGTGTACTATTAAATATTTTGGAGGGAAAAAGAAAAAGAAAAAGAAATTACTTTTTTAATTGTAATTTTGGCTTATCTCCTTATATGTGTAGACACTCATTGGATGTGAAATTAAATTCCACATTCAATGAGTACCCATTGTACATACTTTTGAGAAGACCCGCATTGATAAAAAATGAATATATGTATCTTCAATTTTTATCAATGTGGGTCTTCTCAAAAATATGCATAATGGGTACCCGTTGGATGTGTAATTTAATTCCGCATCCAATGAGTGTTTACACTTGAAATTTGGGTAAACCTACAAGGAGATAAGAAAAAAGTACAATTAAAAAAAAAATTGTATTTTTCTTCTTTTCCCTCCAAAATTGATAAATCTTATTTATCATTTTCCTATTATTTTATTATTTTTCCTTAGGAGGTCACTTTTAAGTTGAAATTTACTCTAATGAAAATGATAGGGCTGCAAAACAATGTGGTTGTTGTAGCATGGTGGATAGGGGTATAGTATGACATAAAATATGATCATTAAATATCGAGTGTGGCCATAATGGTAAAAAAAATTCATGATGAGTGAGTTTATTAAGGATATGATATAAGGTGTGGGTAATTTAAGCAATGTAACACAAAAATTTATGCCAATGTCAAAACATTACAAAGGGATACCATGTTAGCAGTAGGCATTAGGTATGGTAGATAATATTATAGTATAGGTCATGGTGGGTTAATTATATAGGAAGTGGAATAGGTAAGATAAATGTAGTAGGTAGATAGGATGGGTAGGAGGAGGATTAAAACATGAGGTAGACTTTACAAAATAATAATCATGTTTTTCAAGGAGAATAGCCACATATTAGGATTAGCAATTAGGTATACTCATAACGATCCACATGTCATTAGTCCCTATAAATGTTAGAAAATAAACTAAGAAATAGTCAAGAGCACTTGACCAATGGAGATAGGCATGCCATGGATTTTCTCACTTCCTATCTTTATTGTGAGATTTGATTTTGAAGGATAATATAAGATAAATAATAACTATATCCTTTTGCAAAATGAATTGTATTTATGTCAAGAGATGCCTTAAGAAAAATAATGTTAATAATATTTTTTTTTTTTTTTTTTTTTATTATTTTATTTCTTTTTATTTTTCTTTCTTTGGTACTTTTTCCTAGTGATGCTAGCGAGAATATAGTTTTTTGACATTACTAGTGTCAGTAGTACTTGTAAACTAGGTTTTCATGCCCAAATCTTTTTTTCTTCACTTATTTTTTTTAAACTAGACTAGGTGTTCAAGAATCCATAGAGGAGAGTGGAGTATCCACTTTCTATATGACTCTTATATTTAATTGTTGTGTTAATCACTAAATAAATTCTTCCTTCGCTTGTGATTTCTAGTATAACTTCAATCGATTTCCATTTTCCATAGGCAGTGTTAGTGTTTGTCAGTCCTGCCAGTCACCAATGATCAAATGTACTTTTTCACTATGGTTGATAGGGTCCTAAGTCAAATTTTTATAGTTGCAATAGGTTTTCAAATAAACATTTGATCACTCGTTAGTATATCTAGGCATATTACTACTCACTATGTTTCATTGTCAAGTTGTCATTTTGGTCATGTCATCACTCATTGTGATGAGTCATCATAAAAGTGTCTTGACCACCATCTCAGTCATCATCTCATGGTCAGACATATTGCAAAGTTCAAGGTCCAGCTCATAAGTTTCATACTCCATTAGATGTCATCATTAAGGTCAAATCATCAAAATAGTCAAAAAGAGTCACAACATCACCTAGATCACCATTATGGGAGTAGTAATTAGGAAAAAAATGTTCAAGGATATTTCAGCTTGTTTCAACATCCTCATTCATACTCCATATACCTCCCTCAAAATTTCCTCATAAATCCCCTTATTCCATCTAAAACCCCTTTTTCCTTGAGAAATTCCTTAAATCCTAGCCCAAAACCCATTTTTCCCTTGGAAAAAACTCATTCTCAAACTCTAGCCGAAATCTGTTTAATATTCCAACTCTAGCCGCATTCCATTTAACACTAAGAAACCATGCCAAAATCCCTTTTTAAAGGCTAGGATGCACAAAACATATCGTTGTCAGCATATTGCATGAAACAATAAAACATTCACTCATCTCCCCTTCCCAATTGTGATTTTGATATCGCATATTGAAAAGTCCCTCCTTTGTCGATATCGCAAAGTTCCTTCTCATCCGCTGATTGCGATATTTCTCTTCCCGTCGATTTTGATAAGCTCTCCCCTCACTGATTCTGATGACTCCTCCCCCACCGATTAGGATAAGTCTCCCCCTGTTGATTGTGATATCGCAATCAGGGATCGCACAATCATATATCCCTCCTCCACCAAGCCCCTTCTGACTTGCGATTGTGATGGATGTGATATTTTATATATTGCAAATTGTTACAGTTTTAGGTCCAGCCCGTTAGTAAAATAGTATGAAACATGGTTAAGGTCCCTCTCTCTATTGGGATTGTGATATACAACATCTTGGATCAATGGCCCATATTTAAGCAACCCGAATCAGTATTCACAGATCAACGATTAATAAATCCTCCAAGAGGGTCAAAATTAGTTCATTTTCTACACTCCCAGCCATGATTTCTGGTTGTATTTCATGTTATTTCCCAATTGAATGATCATGGCCTCCATTCACAGAGCACTAAATCATCCATTCCACCTCCACCCAAAGGACATTGATGACATTTTCGACACATATCCATTTCGACTCTATTCAAACAAAACATAGAAAAATAGGGACAGCAGCACAATTCATTAGCAAGCAGGACTAACAACAATGTCTATTCGAGGCCTCATTTACCACCAGAATGCCCATAATAGCACCAGAAACTCAGCCGAATGTTATTATTAGTAGTATTGATCTATTTTTATAATTTTTGTAACAAATTTTGATTTTTTCTCAAGATATTTATTTTTTAAATAATTGTATAAATACTTCAAATTTCAAAGTATTGTTGGTTGGATGTCTGTGAATCATAACTTGGAGCTAGTGTACATTTTGCAGTAATATAACATGCAATTGCAGTTTTTATCTTGGGATCCTTGTGGTATGTTTCTGTGACAGTGTTTTCTCTGATATTTCTTTTTCCTACCATCTCTATGCTTTCTTGTGATCATATCATGAGTTTTAGAAAAAATTCATAAGCTATATGCTCTATTTTGATGATATTTTCATGCTTGTATTCTTTCTTCTTGATGAATGAATTCATGGTTACATGCTCATTCTGACCCCTTACTTTTCATCTTTGCACCACCCTGACAACCTATTTTTATCATTGATCATGCCTACCTTGACCCATTATATCTCTACAATTGATCATTAGAAACCTTAGCCTAGTTCCTAGATGTATGAGTTTCATGCAGAAAACCATAAAATCAAACACCATTGAGCTTAATATCTAGCCTAACATCTGAATTCCCTCTCCAGTCACTTCATTGGCTGTGAGATCCTTCAGAGTTCCCTCTCTGATTTGGTAGGGCTACCTACCAAGTCTAAAGGTTGGTTTGAGGTTACCTCCTTGGCATCCTTTCTCAGCGTTGGGACATTGAGGAGTGCTAACAGGTGGTATTCATGCATTTTCAATAGTATGAATTTGCATTGACCCGTTATCAAATATTGTTTCAATTCATAAGGCCCCAACCATTGGGTGTAAAGTTTACCCTTGAATTCCTTGTATCTAGAATTGAACAAAAGAGCCCAATCCCCTTCTTTAAATTTTTTTTTTTTTATAAACTTACCACACCATTTTGCACACTGTTATTGCAAATCTATGGTTTAGTGAATAAAATCCTATTAAATCTCGTATAGGTCATTAAGATAATTTTTTTTTTTTTTTTTTTTTTTTTTTTTTTTTTTTTTTTTTTTTTTTTTTTTTTTTTTTTTTTTTTTTTTTTTCTGCTTTGGAAAGTTCGATTCCCACTTGAAAAGAAGTCCTCAATTTTTTGATCGAAAATTAATAGGGATAACAACTTGTTTCCCATACAGAAGCTCATATGGAGCGAAACCCATAGTGTTCCTCTAGGTGATAATATAAGCCTACATAGCTTTTGGAAGCTTTTCAACCCAATCCTTATGATGTTGCTACACAATTTTAGTTAGGGTATTTTCAAGTAACTTATTAGTAACCTCAACCTATCCATTGGCCTGCGGATGGTAGGGAGTAAACATCTAATGTTTGATCTTGAACTTTTCAGTGAGATTTTGAACAAGAATGGAGGTGAATTGAGTTTTTTAGTCTATAACAATTTCCTGAGGAACACAAAATTGAATAAATATTTCTTCATACAGAAATCCACTACTTGTTCAGGTTCCTTTAATAATCCCTTTGCATCCACCCACTTGGTTACATAATCAGTACATACCAATATGTACATATTTTGCCTCAATGGGGGATTACTTGGCCCTACAAAGTCAAGGGTCCACTTTTCAAAGGGCTCCAACATGATCTAAGGCTACAGTGGCATCTCATCGGATTGTATTGGCTACACTTTTTACAACTCCTAACATATTTCTTGGCATCCCCGAAAATGGAAGGCCAATAATACACATCACCTAATCACCTGATCAGGCCCAATTCAAAATAAATATCCCTGAATCCAAAAGTATTTAACACTATCCCTTACGAATTTTTGTTGTTCTCTAGGCAACAAATTTTGTGGAATTATTCCTATAGTCAAATGGTTAGCAATATTTGTGAACTAAGGTTCTTTAGTAGGCAAGGCAAAGAAGTGATCATCAAGAAAAACATCTTCTACATAATCATACTTATCTTCATTATAGATTCTTGATAATAAATCACCAACAACATTTTCTTTTAAATGTTTATCAAGAATTGTAACGTCAGATTCCTATAGAAGAAGTAACCATCTAGTCACTCTACCATGAGTGAGAGATTTGTTCATAATATATCAGATGGTCAAATGATCATTGTGCACAAACACAAGGTAGCTAGTAATGTAATACTAAAATTTGTTGATAGCATGGACTACAACAAGGGATTCCTTTTTGGTGACTACATAGTTCAACTAAGTTGGGGTTAAGTTCTTACTGATACAATAAATGGCATATGGTTTTTGATCTTCTTTTTATCCAAATACAGCTCCAATGGTCATGTATAAAGAATCAGTATGGATATGAAAAGTTAAATACCAATTAGGATCTTGAAGAATAGGGTTAGTGGAATTTTTTTCTTTGCGTATCAAAATCTAGTTGCCATTGCTCACTCCAAGAAAATTCGGCAACCTTTGTCAAAATATGGGAAAGGGGAGAAGTTATCTTGGTTAATTTTTTTATTAATCTATGATAGTATCCCAATAACATAAGAAGCTATGAACATCCTTTGTGTAGTAGGGGTAGCTAGGTTTATAATGACTTTTATCTTAGCAATCTCCACTCTAATTCCCTCACTTCAAACATCATGTCCTAGAATAATCCCTTGATAAAGAAGCATTTGGCAGTTTGCATCACTAAGAGCGATATTAGTTTCTTGACAATGGATTAGTACATTTTCCAAAAAATTTAAGGCTTCCTCAAATGTGTTTTCATAGTCTAAAGTCATCCATATAAATTCGACATAATCATGGATTAAATCAAAAAATATACCAAGGGCATCTTATTGGAAAGTAGCAGGGGCATTACATAAACCAACTTGAAGTACTCAGTATGCATATGTTCCCCATGGACAAGTAAAGGTAGTTTTTTCTTGATCCTCAAGGGTTACTTAGATTTGATTGTAGCCACTAAACACACCAAGAAAGGAGAAAAATTAATTTCCTGCCAAGGTATCCAAGGATTTTTTGATAAAAGGTAATGGGAAATAATCTTTCAAAGGTGTCCCTATTCAAATCACGATAATTGACACATATTCACCACTTCCTAGTTTCCAAGGGAAAATAACCAAAGGGGAAACCCACTTATTGTCTTAAATAGGATATATAAAGTGAGCATTAAGTTGTTTTTGTAACTCTTCTTTCACAATGTCCTTTAGAGTAGGATTCATTCTCCTTTGAGGTTTCCTGAATGGTCAAGCATTCTCCTTTAGATAAATATGATGATTATAGAGGTTACGGGAGATATCCTTCATATGAGTGTAATCATGGAAAAAAGCACTACTATTCCTCCATAGCATTTCCATCAGTTTCTTCTGTTAGGAAGATTCTAAATAGGCATTGATGTTTAGATTTTTTTTCAAGCTGCATTTCTATAGGTTTACTATGATTATCAACATCCAGTGAGGCTAATGAGCCCAATTTTTGTACTAACTCAAAAGGTGAGAATTTTTCCTAGAAATGTTTCGCTTAAAGTTTATTATATGGCAAAGAATGATCATTATGAGAGTTGGTTAAAGAGGTACAAATCAAGTCATCTTCAGTACCATCTTTGAAAATAACAACTTGTTCTAGAGTCAAGAGAGGTTGGGTGAGTTCTTCATCACTATCTTCAAACCACAAAGGATTCTCAAATTATAGTGAATATTTTTCAGGTGGGTACAAGGTAAGTTTTTCCGTGGAGTTCCCATGTGAAATGGTCATATCCCCTCACCTACAGTTAATGTAGGCATCTCCTCTATCCAACCAGGGTCTCCCTAAAATTATTGGGTAACCACTGAGGCTAGATTTGGGTTGGAGAATTATAAAATCAATTGAGTATTCCCATGAATCTATGGAAGCTATAATATCTTCCACTGCACCTTTCAGTTTCACAGTGGACAAGTCAACCAGTTGGATGATAGTGGGAGTTAGCCTTAAGTCGAAAAATCCAAGATTTTCTATAGTTTCTTTGGTCATGGCATTACTAGTTTCCCCTAGATCATTTAAAGTATTATCTTTAGGGGTATTACTCACATTGATTGTCACAACAAGCCTCTTGGGATCTTCATATTTTGTCATAAGTACCTTCCCCGACATTAAATCAAATAGTTTCCCAATGCCCTAAATTGTCTTAGAGTCCTTTTCCCTTCCTGTTTTTCAAACATGGTTCTCGAACTTTTTTTTCACATAAAGGAACATCTATAATGCCTTGAAGGAGTGGAATTTTTACACACATATTCCTTAGTTCTACTAAAATGTTGAACTCAATTTGTGCAAGGGGTTTTTCCAAACTCAAACTTCTCAGCAAGGAGCAATATCTTTTTCAAGAGGTTGCTTAATTGTCACATCTTGAGTTTTAGGGGGAAGCAATTCTAGTTCTGGGGAATTATCCTCCTCATCTTGTTCTTGAATTATGGGATAAGTATGATTTTGGAGTACCTTCCCAGAACGTAAATAGATATCTTTATAGTTCAATATATAGTTTGGGAAAAAGGGTAACTCAACATTGTAGGTGGGATAAGTTACCTTATTATTTAGGTTAGGCATAGACTGAGCTGGAAGTTGAGATATTTGTTGGGTTTGAGCCTAAGTGGGTTGATTTGAAGGTAATTGAAGTTGTTGTAGATAATTATGAGGAAGTGTTTATGGTATTTTATTCTCATAGGAAAAGGGTCTTCTCCATCTTGGATCCCATCCTTGGTTTTGTAATTGATATGGCCATTATGGCCAAGGCATAGGAGGATACCAACCAAAGGTTAGAGGAGGGGGATATAAAGATGATTCATGGGTTGTACTTCTAGATAATCAAAAAGTCTGAGGTTTCTTTTGGGCCGCAAAGTAGGTTTGTTCCATTCCTTCACTAGACTCTTGAAATATAGCCCTAAGCTCAATAAGAGAAGGATATTCTTGGGTTGAATGTTTCTGCTCACAAATGTTGCATGCCTCGGCATTATTTAATTGTAAATATCAAAGAGGATGATTTTTGTAGCATTTAAAGCATAAAATAGAAAGTGCCAAGTCAACTCCTTCTTTCTTTTTCTTGGCCTAAAAACATCCAATTGGGAGCTTATGGTACTAAGAATGTCAGTCTTGAATTTTTCTAATAAATTACCTAATTTACCTTTTGTCACCCCTGCTCCATTAGATTTATTAATTCTGGAAGTTATATCACGTGGATTTCGGTTATACATTGAACTTCTTCATGAATACTTTGTACATACCTCACAGATCTTATCATAAGACAACTAAGAGACATCACCTGCCCCCATAAGATTTAGGTTTTCAAGGTAGTCTTCTCATACACCTTTAAGAAAAAATTATGCAAGGTATCATGATCTAGGGAGTTTTGTTATGTCCTTTGTAGGGTATACTGAAATGGTTTCACATAATCTTCGAAACTTTCATCCTCGGCTTGGGATATCTTGAATATTTTTTCCTTAATATCCTAGACTATACAATAGTTCTAATATTTTTTCAAAAAAATCTTCTTCATTTTAGACCATGTCTAAATGTAATTTCCCCCAAGTCCCTTGAACCAATGGAGTGAAAAATATTTTAAAGTTGCAAGGAACAACTTCAATTTGTGTGAATCTGTGGAGTAGCCATAACTAATACAAAGGACATAAACTCAAAAAGGAATGTGTCAAGGTCTTCCTTTGAAAGGACATGAAATTTAGGCAAGGAAAAGAGAGGAATATTCTTCAGTTATATTATTTCTTCAAGATCTTGGATGGGAAAATCAAAAGTAACAGGACCTTGTGGTCCATTTACCTCTTCATTTGAATTGGTTCCCCATCTGAAGTCTTGGGGGTTTGAGATTTGTTAGACATGGAAGAACTTTATGTTTCTTCATGAAATGAATTTCCTACCCCTATTGGCTCTCCACCTTTGTGTCATTTCCCTACAGCACTATTCTACACAAAAGGGCCCTTCTTAGGTTTCCCTCCTTTTGTAATAGGCCTTGGTTTATTTTCCATGTAAATAAAATAAAAACAAGGTCTTGGAACATGTATTCCAAGTTGAATGGTGGGTAAACACTATAATGAGCATCACTTGTGGTTTATTAATGGCTATGGAAATTTGCAAAGAAAAAGAGGATACAATTGGCATTTAATTAAGGAAATAAATGAAAATAGGAGAAAAGGAATATTAGGAGACATAAATATCTATGACAGGGAAATTAGAGAGAAAATGAAGGAAAATGAAAAAAATGGAAAAAAGAAGGGAAGAAACTAGACATCAATGATAAAAAGGCATCAAAGAAATAGTTTTGTTAGTTCATCTTTTGACAATTTTTTTCTCAACTCTTGTTCATTCTATCTCTCTTACACTCTTGCATACTTAGAGCATTCTTAGATAATCCTAGCATTCACTTGGACTTGGAGAGAATCAAGCAAAGGAAAATAAAAGGAATTGTGGGTAGCAAAAAAAAGGTTGGATTAGCGGCTACAGTTGGAGTTCATTGTAGGTAACAAGTTACATGTGTGTTTCCCTTGTTGATATTTGGATGCATGGTACATGCATGTGTTTCTTGATTTATTTTGTTGTCAATGGAATGGAATTTCACTGGCTTGACAATGGTTTCAGCCTTGCCTTTCCATTTCCTAGATAGCCATGATGCAGTGGGTTCTCTATTTTGATTAAGCTTTGGATGGCCAATAGGCTACTCTTCTCCTTACTTCTCAACTAGCCTTTCCCATTACACTAATTTCAAATCAGGCCTAGAAGGGGAGTCATGTGAATTGCAATCTACCATTGTTCTCTTCATCCTTGATCTTTTATTCCCTGCAATCATACAATGTTAGATAAACCAAATAGAAGACATGACAAAAATCATAGCTTGGTGTATCTCACGAGAGGATATCTCATTTGCACAATTCAATCCATATTAGCATGTTATATACATAATAGGGACATAGATCAACATCATGATGCATGTATGATAATAATGAAAAACTATAATAATATATGCACACATGATAACCATAACCATTTGCAAGTACCCTGAGGTCCAGTACTGAAACTTGCTCTGATACGACCCAATGGTATGAGATATCACCTTAAGAGAACATAACTTGCTCTAATACCAACTTATAACCAACCCATCCCACATTTAACCACTTTTACAAGCTCTTCAGGTAAACATGAGCTAAGAATTACTATGACATGAACCGACCTCCAAGTTCTAGATATGGAAGTGGGCTCTACTAACCAGAAACATATTTTCATCCATCAGGGACACTAGATCACCTAGGTGATTGACAAAAACCACTAGTGATCGATCCCTAAGCTAGAACTTTCATTTCTCAGAGTTTACACCCCAATTTCATGCTTGACACACTATGCATGTGGTTGGAAGGTTCTTACTACACTCTTGAGCCTTCATGCATTCAGTTATAACCAAAATTCTCTATTTTAGAGGTTGCAGTTGCGATATCTATGTCATTTTTTTAAGGCTAGCCTACAAACCACTGCCTAGTACCACCCAGAACTTTTTAGAACTCATTCTAGAATCACAACAAGTATTTATAATGAATACTAAGGCTAGAACTTGCTCAAACATGTCAACCACATGATAAACATTTCATCAAACATGTAGTAAACATAGTAGCTAGAGGTCATGAATTCATATTTGATCATGATCTTCTTAACTTCATCAAAGAATAATAAAGAAGTCCCAATTCCCTATCAAACTAGTTATAACAACACTTGTTATCCCTTCCATACATTAACCATTTAGCAACTTCTCAAATCATGAACAAGGTCCATAGTAAGAGTACACCATTCAACCATTCCTATAACCATAATAGAATCTATGAAAAACTAGCCATAAGATCAACATAATAACCAATATATGTGCTCATCAATCAGAATAGGAAAATAGCTCATATTATCACATGGAAAAGCCAACCCAGTTTGGAACTTCCATGTACCACCTAACCATATAAACCAAATATCTCTTTCAAACAATCACCCTCGTGCCATATTCCAAGAATGAATGTGGGATCATATGGGTTAAACCACCTCAACCCTCAACCACAATGGTTTCACCTAAATTGGTCCAGAAATAACTAACAGAAAACAAGCTTGGATTCCTCTAACTTCCTTCACTAGCCACAAAGGAATTTTCCTGCCACATCATTTGTGGAATGTAAATATTGTATTTCAAAAATAATTAAATGTAAAATGTGTGGAATACCAAGGGTCCCACATGGAATGTGAAAAGTCATTGAAAAGTTCTAAATTCATGTAGAAGTTTAAAGGTCACATAGGAATTTGAAAATTCATAGTAGAATCTCAAGAATCACGAGGGAGGTCAAGAATCACATGGGAGGTGGAGAGCCACCTCATTTGTTATAAATACACCCCCATATCTCAAGAGAAGGGACTTTTTACTTTTCACCTTGGCTTCTCTAATTTGGCATAGGAGAGATGATATTTATTTGGAGGTAAAAGTGGTGACTTAATGTTCCACTATTGGGGCTAGCGTGGTAGTTGCATTGTAATTGTATATATTGACACTTTCACTTAATATATGAATCCCTTAGATCCATCATACTTTCATGCATATTTAATGAATAATTGTAAGATTATTATTTCATTGTTTACTGTGTATGTTTATGTTAACACATACTAATGAAAATGAACTATTTCATTGGCTTTGGTATGCATCTCAATGAATGTGTGTTATTACTACTTTAATCGTCATTGTTATATTGTGAACTATTTTACATGTTAATCCATGATTCTTTCATGCTCTTGTGTGTCTATTTTAGGATAGTACTATTACTTTTCTTCGAGAGGCTCACTCTATATTTCCTTGCCATGAAAGTACCTTAAATTAATTACAATTTCATGCCTCATAGTGCTAACTTATTTTCTTGTTTCAAAGATTATTTGTATAATCTCTTATGTTGATAATTACATCCAAGGAAAATTCCTAAGATTATGGAAACTGGCCTTATTATTTGGTTGGGACTCATACTCCAAATGGTGTGAGGTCTAATTTGGACTTCATACTAGGAAGACCCCTTCGTTGGCATATTTCCAACACCATCAATAGTCAGTGCTAGAAGGAGGGCCATATGACAAGTTGAGCCCGTGAAGTCTGTTTTGAATATCTTATCTTAAATGTCTTCTCCCCACATCATACTCACGAGATGTTTTTCTAATAGATCGAATCTTAAAAATTCACTCCCTACAGAAATTTTTTACAACTTACCTCAATTAAAGTTTGATGGCAAGGGTGGAGCATCCATAGCTAAGCATACATATCAATTCCTTAATTTTTTTATTTTTCATGAAGTAGATTATGAAGATGTTGCTTGTAAATTATTCAACGTCACTCTTGAAGGTTGAGTTAAGATGTGGTGCCATACCTTACCATCTGCTACAATTCATTCATTTGAATAACTCTTTAATGAACTTCATCAATCCTTTGACAGGTATGATTATCAAAATGTGTATAAGAGGATAAATCAGCTTAGAATGAAACCTAATGAATCATTAGAGGATTTCACTAACAGATTTATTCACTTATTCTACAAATTTAAAAGGAAGATGTGTGTAGAGTTATAAAAAGGGTATCTTTCACCTCTAGTTACCTCACATTAATATGTCAATCCAGGAACGTCTGGTTATTTCAAAGAGTGTCTCAGTCTGAGGCTTAGCACTTGCCAGAGTAATGCTTGTAGTACATCTATTTAAAAGCTATGAAAGTAAATTAATGCAAGTCTAGAATTTAACTACTTCAAAAGACCAAATCACACCAAGTATTGCATCAGCCAAAGGTTCGGTAGCAATAACCCATCCTTTCCATAACTGATGAGAACAGATTAGAGGTCTGGGAGCCAAATAGCAGATTTTGGGCTCACTACAGCCTGAGACCGTTCTTAATGAATAGAAATGAAACAACAAGTAAAGGAAATAGCAATGAAATAGAACAGAACATCAGCCAAGGGCTCGGTAGCAATAACACATCCCTTTCATAGCTGATGGGAGCAGATCAGAGGTCTGGGAGCCAAATAGCAGATGCTGGGGCTCACTACAGCCTGAGACTGTCCTTAAGAAATAGTAAATTAGCAATCTGGAAATGAAACAGCAATTGAAATGGAACAGCAAATAAATGGAACAGTAATTCAAAAATGGAACAGCAGTTGAAATAAGCAGTAACCAAGTTCCTCAAGCTGTAATTCTATTTAATCTCTCCAACCAAAACATCAATCCTTCGGTCTTAAAATATGTACACATATGATGGAACAACACTACCAATCAAAACCTTAGAAACACAACATACTCAATATGCTTCTGTTATTTATCTAAATAAACGCATACGATTGCATCTCAAGATGAAGAACAGTAACATTCAATAATCATGTGAAAACAGACCTTTCAAGATAACTTGTTATAATGCTAAAAAAAAATCGTAATGAACTCTGTAATGGAGTGACAATGTCCTGTAGAGATTAATCAATACTTAAAGGATTGATAAAATGACACAGCTTCAATATAAAGTTCAGGAACACGAGACAAGTTAAACATAACAGAGCATGTAATATAATATTATTAAAACATAGTAGATTACCAGATTACATCTATGAACAAACCACACAGAAACCACGCATAATGGTATAAGAGCAAGTGTCCTCCAGGGTCGGGCCCTTAGCCTCCAGGGGTACACCGCTTAAGATAGATCCAGGCTCAAAGATAAAAGAGTGAACAAGTCTGTATTAAGGCATGAAATAAAATTACAGGAACTCAAGTCTTCAACAGAACATAAAGATCATAGTTTTGATCTTCCTTAAAAGAAATTACATAAAAGAACCTCTTCCGTAGCCAACAGTGATATCCCTTTCATAAGGAAGATGGCGAAGATATCTAGATACAGAAAATAGATAAAATAGCGATCCCTCAGGATCTAAGATCCTGAGGGATTCGCAAAATCGTTAATACTGCGTCACTTCTTTCCTTTTCTGCTCCGTGCTGGTATCTCCGCTTCCTTTCCTAGGTTGATCCATTTTGATCTGATTTGTTTCCAGTCTCCCGTCAAAGGGACAGTAGTTAGCTCATCCTTGTCTTTACCTTTGGAATGGCCACCTTCCGTTTTTCCTCCGTCCTGCACATAGAAATGATGATTGTCAGTGTTTTTCGTTAATCTCTCGTGTTTCGTTACAAATCCTTATCATTATCTAAATTTCCCATACAAAAGGATTTTGAGTTTTAATAAAAAGATACCAAAATAACCATCGAAACATATCTTCCTTGATACTCCACACACCCCCCAACTTACCCTTTTTCATGGCCTCATGAAAACATTGTAGTTGACATGCAGAGCGGTGAGGGAGTAGGCTGGAGATGGAATCTCGTGTGGGGGCCTACACCCATGATGCGAAACTAGATGATCAAAGAAATGGCTTGTCTAGCCCTCAGGCATCTCATACAGGCTTGGTATTTGGGTGCAGGATGCCAAATGATTGGACTCCGGAACCTATATCCTAACCAGGATGGCTCAGCCCTCAAAACAAGTTCGCCATAGAGGGGGAATCGGTTAGCAGGAATCTTAAAATTTTCATACTTAAATGGCTCTCTGAGTTGAATGCTCGGATTAGATCCTCGATATCGAAATTTAGCTGCTTCAATGGCAGGGTCTTTAATAGAAGAAAAGAATTCAAGCCCTTGCCGAATGATTGCTTCATGCATGGGCCCTAATGCTTCAATCACTCCTGGAGACCTCATGATATTTCTATGACTTCTCCATAACTGTTCTGGGTCTCTAGGCTCAGCTCTCACCCATAGATCTAATCCGTTTTCTTGTCTCTGAAATGCATTGTAGGCTTAAGCCATTTATTGATTGACTGCAAATGAAATGAATGCTGTAATTGAATATCCCCAACAAAAGGGCCAGGGTTCAGCTCGGTCTCTTGTTCTAGTACAAGGTTATGCAAGTAAAACTCACACAATAACCTTTTCACTTTTACCCCATAATGCTTACAGCAATTTATAAAATCATTTATAGTGTTAATTTCTATGGGAGCACCTGCCTTAACAGCCTTAATTTTTAATTGTAAGTACCTTTCCATTAGAAACAGGGCATAGTTTTTGGCAGGGGCTCTACATGCTAGGACATCATTGTATAGAGCACACAAGGTATCCATCTGTTTAATAACTACATCTAATCTACAGGTTACCTTGGCAACTTTCTCTTGCACCTTTCACCATCCTTCGAAAGCTTGGCTTTCAGACAGGTTGACGTTCCTTAACTGTTGTTGTAATTCTTCATATTTTTCACGGGGGACCGTTTTCTCCCTGAGCTTTTCTGCTGGGCCTACTTCAAGTGTTGGTGAAGGGTTCTTGTTTTTGGATCCTTTTTCCATGCATTCGTGGAGGCCGGGAGCTTTACTTGGACTTTCTTATTACGCTGCTTTGAATTCATAGCCCTTATTACTCCCGAAGGTGGTGCCTCCGTCTAAACCATCTTATCATCTTTTTCAATTTTAACATGGACTCCAGCCCACTACTGTTCCTTTTCAAATGGAACAACAATCTGCTCTTCTGTTTCAATTGGAATAGCAGTTTGTCTTTCTGCTTCATTAGGAACAACAGTTTGTCTTTCTGCTTCATTAGGAACAGCAGTTTGGCTTCTGTCAAGGTTTCGAACAGTGAGATGGCTTCTGGTCCTCCGCCTCCTGTTCTTAAGGGGTCTTATTGGTGTAGCCAAACCTTTTCTTCTTGAGGTCCCTTTCACCTTTGCCTTGCTTTTAGAAGCCTAATCTTCTGGCGAAGCCTGACTATTACGTTTAACAATGTCCGCTTTTCCTTTTGTAATTCCCTTATTTCCATCAACTTCTCAAAAAGAACAGCAAACTGCTTGCTATGGGTTGGACTGTGACTAACTTCCTAATTTTCTTCTTGAGGCGGCTGTTCTGGGGTAAGAACCTTGCTTGGCTCTGTTGTTTCTTGGGCTAATTCCTCTTCTGCCCTTATTTCCTCCGGATTTTCCTCTAGTGCCTTTTGACTAGGAACGGGTTGTTCCTGCTCGACATTTTCTGTTACCTTTTCATTATAACGGGCAAATTTTCTACTTCTGCTTCTTCTGTATGCACTTCCTCGGGTGCGTCTTTCTCCTAGGTTTCTTCTATGTCCTGGAGGTTGGATGGACTCAGGGGTTGGCCATATTCGCCCATATTTGCCAAAATGTTGCCCAATTCATCCTCCCCTAACGGGTCTTGTACTGGGCTTCCTCCATGTTGTTCCATTCTTTCCTCCTGCTCGGGCTGCTCAACTTCATTTTTCTCGTCTCCTTCTTCTTCAGTCTACTCATCTTGTTCTTCTTTTCCTCCTACAGATTGCTCTGCCTCCTCCTCTTCTTCTCTTGTTTCTGCCTCTGCAGACTGCTCTTCTCCTTCGATGTCTTCTTTTTCCATTTCTGTTTCTGCAGACTGTTCTTCCCCTTCGACATCTTCTTCTTCTGTCTTTGCCTCTGCAGACTTCTCTGTTTTCTTCCTCTGTCTATGTCCCTGCAGACTGCTCTATTTCCTCATTGTTTTCTTCCTCTGTCTCTGTCCCTGCAGACTGCTCTACATCCTCATTGCTTTCTTCCTCTATTTTTTTCTCCGCAGACTGCTCATCTATGATCTCTATTGCTTGGCTCGTGTGAGCCTGGGGTTTCTTCAGTTCTGCTTGTAACCCTGCGAGCCTCGCCAACTTTCTATGTTTTTCTAGTTTTTCAGATGTACCAGCATCATGCTTTCGCTTTTCGAGTTGTTTTTCAGGTTTCTTTTCAGCATGTTTTTCAACTTGTTTTTCAGCTTGCACTTTTGTGCAAGCGTCCTGCTTTCGTTTCTCTGAACGTCGGGGTGTGCTATCAATTCGTTTTTGTTTTTCCGGGTGTCCCTTTATTGATAATATCAATTAGTTCTTCCCAGCTGCTCTGCTGCTAGGTGAGACTATGATTCACTATCAAGAAAATTAATCCGTGGTGGCTAACCACAGATTCTACGTGCTGTGCCTTTTTCATACTTCGTGCCACATCATGCAATAGTGAATTTAGCAATGCAGGTAAATTCACAGAACATTTTTGTTTTAAGACAACTAGGAGTTTAATATGTCATGGTCTTACCACGTCTTTTCTGCCCTCGCAATTAATGTAGCTCTGGATGATTTTCACCAATTCCGCCCATGGTTCTCCTAGCGTTGCTGGTAGCACCCCCTTTCCTCGGACTGTCAAACTCTGGCCCTTGTCCTGAAAGATTTCCACAATCTTCTGCAGCCTTTCCTTCTTTGTTATCCAAACTGGTCCCGTCGCCTGTAGTCCTGTGACTCTTGCTATTATGTCATCGGTGACTGCTATTCGCCTTCCTCTTAATGTGGAGTATTCTTCTTGTAGGTTCTGTAAAAATTCTTTCACTACAGTTTCATTAGACTCCTTCAGGCAGTTGAGATAGGTCAACCATCCTGCTCTCTTCAGGATTCTTCGGGCTGCAGCCGAAACAATTAATGTTTGCAGTTCTCGGCGGACTGACCTTCCTCCCATAGCTTCACTGCAAATTCTCAAAGGAACAGCAGCTGTTCATTGAAACGCAGAGAAGTTGGTGGCGTATTCCTCGTTCAAATTCAAATGCAACGGCGTATGCAATGAACAGCAACTCATGCAAAAGAAAACAAAAATGGAAAATGATCATACCATTGAGCCATGTTGTGCTCGAGTACAAAATCTTCTCGAATAACGGACTGACACGTGCTCTGGGGAATGATGAGGTTACCTCCCCCCCCACAATGTGATAGGCTATCCCAGCCATCAAATAAAGGAGTAGTGTCTGCTCTGCCGCGAGGCCTTTATGGAACAACTTATGAAAATATGCCATGTCCGCAAAAACAGCCTATTACTGAAATCGAGGTAGAAATTTAGATCGCTTTTAATACGTAAGCGACTGCGGTGAGTTGATGGAAGTTCGGGGATAAGACATTTACCATAAATAACGAGTCTCATGCGGTCACTGTCACTAGCTCTGTAATGATTGGCGATAATAGATAGTCATGCGCTATATGGTTGGGTAATTAACTTAATTATCACGTTATAAGAAACAAGAGGATATAATCTCCTTACCCATTGGTGTAAAAGTTACGACTTCAATGCCATTAATAGAGCTCTGCTGCCGACAGGTGTCCATAACCTTGGCAGAGTTGTTTATTTCACCCCGAGAACCATAGTCCTTTGTGTATGCCAAGAAGTGTTATATAATTTCAAACTGTAAGCCAATATGCAGGCTTGGTAACCCATTAGTCATAATGCCATTCACGAGGAAGGAGCGAATAGTGGGCAGGCCGGCTCGTGGTGAGACCTCCTGTTCCAAGGGTTATTTATTTTGATATGCCTTTTGGACCATTTCCCAGGTGTGGTGGCCCTAGTGGGAATGCCACTTCGCTTCCATCCTGATGATCATGGTAGGTCAACTCGTAATGAGACTCCCTATCCTGCAATTTGACAATTTTTTTTATTTTTTTTTTAAACCTGCTTTGCTTGCTTCTTTTTCTTTCTTTTAATAGATATCCTTTCCTATTTATACACAAAGGGTGGTTTAACACTCCTTAAGAGTAGGAATGGTGGAAGAAGTCTCAATATCCCAATAGGAAGGTATAGACCCTTTGATCTTATTGTCGAATGATAATCAAAGTGGGTAAAAAAGGATCAACATGATAGAGATGACCAATTAGAACAGAGTTAGTAAAACAATGGCAACAAAAGGTGATAAATAAGCATATCTTTTCCCTGCATCCTTTTGCCAATTCAGGGCAGTTACTTATAAAGATAGCGATTTATGATTTACTGATTTCCGTATATTGTGTTTTTGTTTCCATCACATAAGTGGATAGCTTTATTCCAAAAGAATCGAAAGAACATTCGTACTAAGCATCCTTAAGAAGGAACAAGTTGTTCTAAATCATATGAGTAGTGCTTTTTTCAAGGAAGGGCACAACAACAGTTGTTTCTTTAGGGAAAGGAACAGTGGAAATCAACAGTGTTGTTCCTTTTTTGAAAGGGAACAACAAAATCAAACAAGTGTCGTTCCTTTGGAAAAATATCAACAGAAATCAAACAATGTTGTTCCTTTCGGAGACAGAAAAAACACACAAGTGCTATTCTTTTTGAAAAAGGAACAGCAAAAATCGCAAGTGCTGTTCCTTTTGGAAAAGGAACAGCAAAAATCACAAGTGTTGTTCCTTTAGGAAAATGAATAGCAAAAATCACAAATGTTGTTCCTTTTGGAAAAGGAACAGCAAAAATCGAAAGTGTTGTTCCTTTTGGAAAATGAACAGCAAAAATCACAAGTGTTGTTCCTTTTGGAAAAGGAACAGCAAAAATCACAAGTACTATTCCTTTTGGAAAAGGAACAACAAAATCAAAACATGTTGTAAAAATATGTGCAAAAATAATTCAAGCAGTTATATACAAATTGTAAGGAAAAGTAAACTTCTTAGTGAGTTATAGGTGGAGGAGACTTGTCTTCCTCCCGTAAGATCTCCATATCTGAATCTTGGTATAGTTGTTCACAGAAGGACTCCCGAGTAAGTGGTTTGCGATAAATATGGACTCAATGGCCGTTTGCCTTAAAGGTATACCCATAACCATCAATAGTAATCAATGTGAGGGTACCATTGTCATGTACTTTCCGAATTTCATATGGTCCCAGCCAACGAGTCTGGAGCTTCCCGGGAAAGTCCTGAAATCTAGAGTCATATAAAAGAGCCCAATCTCCTTCATGGAAGACTCTGTTTTTAATGAGAGCATCATGCAATTTAGCTCTCTGCTGCTGTATCAGGGTAGTGTGTTGAAGTGCAGAGAGCATAATTTCATCCAGCTCATTAATTTGTTGCAATCGATTAGTTTGTGCCTCGGTTAAGTTTAACCCAACTTCTTGTGTTGTTCGTAATGTCTGGATTTCAAATTCTATAGGAAAGATGGGTTTCTTTCCGAACATTAGCTGGTAAGGTGAGTGGCCAGTGGTGCTTCTCCATGTTGTTCTATAAGCCCATAGTGCTGCTAGTAGCCTGGCAACCCAATCACATCTATGTGATGCAACTGTTTTTGTTAGAATCATTTCTATTATCTTGTTGTTGCTTCCTACTTGCCCATTTCCCTGTGGGTGATATGGGGTGGTCATTTTATGCTGAACATGATAATTGTTGAGTGTTGCCGCTATTCTGTTTCCAGCAAACTGTGGCCCTCCATCTGTGATTATCTCTCTAGGGAGGCCATAGCGCACAAATAGATGGAGTAGGAACTGTATAACAGATTCTTCTGTAGCTCTGGGTAAGGCTTCTGCTTCAACCCATTTGGTGACATATTTTGTTGCCACTAAAATGCATGTTTTCTGGTTTGATGGTGGGTTGATTGGTCCCACGAAATCAAGGGCCCATCGCTCAAATGGTTCGATGACTAACTATGTTTTCAAAGGCATCTCATCTGAGTGACTAGGGCGTCCCGCTCTCTGGCAACTATCACATGCTTGGACAAATTTCTTTGCATCTTTAAAAATTGTGGGCCAATAATACCCTGTATGTAATACTTTATGTGCAGTCCTGCAATCAGCAAAATGTCCACCACATGGTTGGTCATGACATGCTTTCAATATATCAAAAATTTCATCTTGTTGAACGCATCTCCTGATTTGCATGTCTGCCCCTGTGTGAAACAAATAGCCCCCAATCCAGGAAAATCTCGTACTTCGCTGGACAATCTGTTTCCGCTCATTAGGGTTAGATGCTTTGGTAACTTAGCTACTGCTAGGTGATTGACGACATCAGCATACTAGGGTGTTTGAACACCAACAACAAAGAGATGCTCATCCGGAAA
>APFE030194721.1:285556-331262 GCA_000404065.3 Pinus taeda | reverse complement strand
ATAGTTAATGGAGATCTAATGTTGTCAGTAAGATATGATACAGGGTGCCTATTAGTTTTAACTATTGTGATGCTTGGCTGCGCTGGGGGATATAGTACTAAATTCTTGATATCCGCCCCCTTAGTTATGATCATGTTCCCTTGCCGGCAGCCGATATAGGCATCAGCAGTAGCGAGCCAAGGTCTTCCTAAGATCAATGGATGTCCATCTAGTCGGGTTTTAGGGTTTATTATCAGAAAATCAGTTGGGTATTCCCAGGAATCAACCGAGACCATGACATCATGCAGTATGCCTTCCGGCCTAACCACCGATCGATCAACCAATTCTAGCAAAGTTGAAGTGGGTTCTGCAGATGTAATACCTAACTTTTGGCAAGTGGCAGTTGTCAATATATTGATTGCAGCTCCAAGATCAACTAAGGCATTATTTAAGGTTTGGCCATAAATTTGAATAGTTACTATTGGGTTTCCTGGGTCTTCATACTTAATAGGTGTTTCCTTTCCTGATAATAGGTCAGATAAAGTACCAACTACTTGAACTCTTGGATTATCTATTACATTCCTTCTCGGTCTTTTTATGCACAATTCCTTAATATTTTTAGCGTATATCGGGATGCCTTGAATGGCCTGAAGGAATGGAATTTTTATGTACAAATTTTGTAACTCTCCCAGAATGTCGAAATTAGGTTGTTGGATAGGTCGAGGTATGACTAGACGTTCTGGGAACGGGGAAGAGGATGTAGTTGCTTGATTCTGAGTTTGTTGTCCATTTACATCCTCTTCTTGTGACAGATGTTCCCTAGGTAACTGATCTTCAATCTGAATTGTTTTATTTCCCTCTGTTTGAATAATACGCCCAGATCTTAGTTGCAGATCATTGCACTCCCTCAGATCGGGTCCTTCTTCTGGTGTTTCTAAAATTTGGAGTGCTTGGACCGGTCTGTTTTTTGGATTGGGATTGGGCTGGGCTGGGAGTTGGGGTCTCAGATTAGATTGGGGGTTTTGCTGTAAAGTTGGCAGTGTAGGTTGAGGGAAAGTAATATTTCCTACTGGCTGTTGTGTTGGTCTCTGCCAGTTAGTCTGCCAGACTGAACCTTTTGAAGTGGGGGGAGTCCATTGTGGTGGGTATAGGTTGTTTTGTCAGTATGGTGGGGGATAAGGAGGATTCGACCAACCAGATTGGCTTGTCTGATTTAGCCACGGGTTTGCAGAAGGGTACGATTGTGATGACCAGTTTGGAAATGGGGGTTGAAACTGACTTTGCCATGTATTATACTGTTGAGTATTATACTGTGGATATTGAAAAGAAGAAGTTGGGTCTGAAAACATACCAGTTTGTCTCGGCTGCCACTGACGACGTTGGTTAAGTAGATATACTACCTCTGGTTCTTCTTCTGCTTCCTTGTATACTGCTTTCAGTCCAGGTAATGAGGGACAGCTTTCCGTAGAGTGATCCCTTGTACAAATGGCGCATGTCTGAACTGTATCTAGTGGGTACTCCTTATGGCTATGCTTATTCCTGCATCTGGGGCAGAAGATTGCCAAATTTTGTTCTACCTCCATTTGTTTCTGCTTAGCCTGCAAAACATCCAGTTGTGTAGTCAGTGTTCCTACTATATCAGTTTTAAAATTTTCAAATAAATTTCCAATTTCCACACGTGTTACTCCTTCTGATGAAATTTTATTTTCTCGTGCAAATTGATCATGTTCTACTAGTTTGATTCATGTACTGCCTCTCGAACTCCTGATACATAGATCAATTATATCAGCAAAATTTTCCTGATAAATATCCCCTTTCCCCATAATGTTTAATGTTTCAATCCATTGTTCTTTCATGCCCCTTATTAATGTTGTTTTCAACATGTTATCAGGAAAAGGCAGCGATGCATAAGGGGATCTTTGCAAATTATACAGGAAACGTTCCACATATTCTTATAATGTTTTGTTTGGTCTAGCTATCATCTGAAATATTTCATCTTTTAGTTCTCTAGACCTGCAGTAGTCTTGATATTTCTTTAGAAAAGATTCTTTCATTTGTTCCCAATTATTTATAACTCCACCACCTAATCCCATAAACCATCTTAAATCTGCCCCTTTCAGAGTGGAGGGGAACAATTTTAGTTTTTGGGGGTCAGTGGTGTAATCATATCCCCTGCGTAGTACATCAAATTCGAATAAGAATGCATCCGGGTCCTCTGATGTAAGTCCGTGAAATGTAGGTATGTGTTGAAGGGGGATTGCTTTCATAGGAGCATTTGCTGCGGAATCCACTATGGGGTATTGTAATGTAGAGGTTTGGGTGTTTGGTGGATTTTGAGCCATTGGGTCAAATATATGCCAATAACCTTCTGGAATATCTGAGAGGGTATTCCTAGGTTGAGGAGGAATGTTTTCAACAGGAATAGTTTTAATAGCACTTCCTCTATCCGAGATTTCTGTCTAAGGAAATAGGGTGTCTTCAATAATAATTTTTAACGTGCTCCCCTTGTCTGGGCTATTCAATGGCTGAGTTATCCCAGGAGGAGATCTTGGCTCCCCAGTTTCCCCTGTTTCCCCTTCTCCTTCACAAAGATTACTGAGATTCCCTTCTTGCAGTCGTTCTAGAATAGAATTTTCAATTTCTTGAAAGTCCTGTTCGTTAGTCTGACTATGCACCTCAACAAAGCCTTCAGATGGTGAGCCTAAGGCCTGAAGGGAACTAGTAGGCTGTTTGGAAGTAACTTTCCTAGGTCCTACTGAAGGCCGAGATTCGACTTTCTTATAGATTTCGTCTATGAATGTTGGTCGACCAAGGGTCACCGGTCCCTTAGCTTTTTCTGGCTTTGGTAACGGTTTGGGAATTTTCTCCGACTTTTTCTCCTTAGACATGCACTCAATTTAACTACTAAGTTTTAAGAAGATAGCAGCAAATCTGTAGGAAAGCGGGCAAAGGAGCAGGGCTTTTACATGCTTCGCACATAGGTTCTTACCTCACATTAATATGTCAATCCGGGAACGTCTGGTTATTTCAAAGAGTGTCTCAGTCTGAGGCTTAGCACTTTCCAGAGTAATGCTTGTAGTACAACTATTTAAAAGCTACGAAAGTAAATTAATTCGAGTCTACAATTTAACTACTTCAAAAGACAAAATCACACCAAGTATTACATCAGCCAAAGGTTCGGTAGCAATAACCCATCCTTTCCATAACTGATGAGAACATATCAGAGGTGTAGGAGCCAAATAGAATATGTTGGGCTCACTATAGCCTGAGACCATTCTTAATGAATAGAAATGAAACAGCAAGTAAAGGAAATAGCAATGAAATAGAACAGCACATCAGCCAAGGGCTCGGTAGCAATAACACATCCCTTTCATAGCTGATAGGAGCAGATCAGAGGTATGGGAGCCAAATAGCAGATGTTGGGGCTCACTACAACCTGAGACTGTCCTTAAGAAACAGTAAATTAGCAATCTGGAAATGAAACAGCAATTGAAATGGAACAGCAAATAAATGGAACAACAATTAAGAAATGGAACAACAGTTGAAATAAGCAGTAACCAAGTTCCTCAAGTTGTAATTCTATTTAATCTCTCCAACCAAAAGATGTACACATACGATGGAACAACACTACTGATCAAAACCTTATAAACACATCATACTCAATCTGCTTCTGTTATTGATCTAAATAAACGCATACGATTGCATCTCAAGATGAAGAACAATAACATTCAATAATCATGTGAAAACAGACCTTTCAAGATAACTTGTTATAATTCTAAACACAATCGTAATGAACTCTGTAATGGAGTGACAATGTCCTGTAGAGATTAATCAATACTTAAAGGATTGATCAAATGACACAGCTTCAATATAAAGTTCAGGAACACGAGACGAGTTAAACATAACATAGCATGTAATATAATATTCTTAAAACACAGTAGATTACCAGATTATGTCTATGAACAAACCACACAGAAACCACGCATAATGGTACAATAGCAAGTGTCCTCCAGGGCCAGGCCCTTAGCCTCCAGGGTACACCACTTAAGATAGATCCAGGCTCAAAGATAAAAGAGTGAACAATTCTGTATTAAGGCATGAAATAAAATTACAGGAACTCAAGTCTTCAACAGAACATAAAGATCATAGTTTTGATATTCCTTAAAAGAAATTACATAAAAGAACCTCTTCCGTAGCCAATAGTTCTATCCCTTTTATAAGGAAGATGGCGGAGATATCTAGATACAGAAAATAGATAAAATAGCGATCCCTCAGGATCTAAGATCCTGAGGGATTCGCAGAATCGTTAATACTGCGTCACTTATTTCCTTTTCTGCTCTGTATTGGTATCTCCACGTCCTTTCCTGGGTTGATCCGTTTTGATCTGGTTTGCTTCCGGTCTCCTTTCAAAGGGAAAATAGTTAGCTCATCCTTGTCTTTACCTTTGGAATGGCCACCTTCCGTTTTTCGTCCCTCCTGCACATAGAAATGACGATTGTCAGTGTTTTTCATTAATCTCTCGTGTTTCATTACAAATCCTTATCATTATCTAAATTTCCCATACAGAAGGCTTTTGAGTTTTAATAAAAAGATACCAAAATAACCATCGAAACATACCTTCCTTGATACTCCACAATATGGATTGGGATTTTATGAATGAAAAGTTTCATTATTTAGTTTGGATTTATTTAGAACTGTCTAAATCTAAATCTTTTACAAGCCTTCTAGCTTATCTCTCTCTTTTGTTACTTCTCCTCCTCCTTTATCATTACTAAATGATATGGTCCCTCACATCAATGATGAAGTTCGAAAACTTGAAAACCAAATTGTTGATACACTTATCCCACCTTCATTTCCTTCCCATGGATAAGATCTCTCAAGGAAAATTTTATGTTCTAATAAATCCATGGAGCCTGAGGTGAAGCTTGATGTGTATAATTCAAATATTGAATCTGATATTATTGAAATTATTTCTTCTATGAAGGATAATTTTCATCCTCTAGCATTTACACCTCATGATCCCTTGTACCTTCATTCGTTTAATCAATTTGTTTCAGCTACTCCAGATACTCTACATTTTCAATTTTCTAGTTCACATGGTAATCTAGTACAAGGTAATCACATTTCATAGATAGAGGTGCAAAAGGATGAAGAAACTTTTGATCTCGCTTCTCTTTTTCAAATTCCTCTGTGTCAAGATGATGTTTCTACATTCTTTGTTGATAAGGAATTTCAACATCTCAGTGATCAGTCAAGTGGGATTGAATTTCTTGGCCAAAATAGAGCCTTGGAAAACCATCACTATGTCATGAGAATATGCACTACACACATTCCCACAACTTATCACACTTTCTGGTTGCAGTCGACACTTATGTCGTAACTTGTATTCTAAGTGCCACAAAGATAAATTAAAATTGTTGCACCTAGAAATAAGTGTCGCTTTGCTGTCATTTTAAGGTATACATGATTGATTTTGGGTACCGAGCATTCTCTTGCCTTGTGTTGGTGTTATCTAAGTGTGAGATCATTATCTCAGGACTTGTTTGCATGTTTTGTTCTCTCTTGTCTCATTTGTTCTACACATAGTCTTTTTTCTAAGCTTTCGTTGTCTGTGCAACTTGCGGACTTTCCTCCCTCCTAGAAATACACATTATGTAGTATTAATTCATATATATCCATCCTTTTCCCCTGGAACTATGCACTAAGTAGTCACTACTTTCAAGGATTTTGCACTGCAAAGTCATGGAGCTCACTATCTACCTCTTGTACCTAAAAACTGCACAATATTTCTCCTAATCAATCTTCCATTGTGCACTGTGTAGTCTTAGTTAATAGTCAGGTTGCACTACCTCCTTAACCTACATAATTGTGCAATCGCTTGGCTCAGTCTCCCCTTAACTACACATTGCATAATCACAGTGAGAAATCCTACCTCACTGTGTCACTGTCTCCCTCCACTGAACATTTTTTTCTTCTAGTCCCTCAACCACTATGCACTGCATAGTCACAGTGATTATAACTTCATCACTACCTCCTTTTACTATTTGTTGTGCAAACTCTAAGCCTCCTCCTCGGTCTTGCACTTTTTCCTAGGTTCAATCAATGAATTTCATGAAGAAGTTAGACTAGGAGATTCCGAGACTAATGTCATATTGTCATGAGTGAATTTCATCTAAAAGCACTATATCTTGACATGATAGGTTGATTCTCAAGGTGAATTCCAAGGAGATCATGCAAGAATACACTTGTGAAGATGAAGAGACAAACATACTATCAAGCAAGAAGATGAAGGGACCGTAGATCATGATGGAAGATTGAAGATCAAAATCACTAGGAAAACTCCATATTATCTAAGCTCTTGGAGGATGAAGATGAAACACATGCAATAATTATCATGAAGATACAAGGGAGGTCACTAAGGAGAGGCTACAAGAGAGAATCTGTGAAGAAGAAGAAAAAGAAAGAACCATTATGAAGGACATGAAGAAATTTTGGACCATGATAACATAGTGGAATATCATGTTGACTTGGTAGGTTCTAACACTAATTAGTCCATTTGCAGGGTAAAGATAAAGAACAAGGAAAATACCATCATGAAGAATATACAAAGATGGAATCTAGGAGAAATTCTTGGCCCGGACACATCACAATAAATTTCCATGTTATCAATGCCAAGTCATGGCTTGTCTAAGTGTCATCACAAAGTCGTATGTGTTAATGTATCTTGCCACCTTATTTGTGGAATGTAATTATTGTATTTTCAAAAATAAGAAAATGTAAAATATGTGTTATAGGCCATTTTGTCACATCTGATCAATAGGCCTCCTAAGGGGGTCAATCAACATCCTATTCCCCCTTTACATAATCATTGCACAAAGCCCTATGCATGACTCTCTCATTCCCCATAGCTTTTTCCCTAAATTGCATGGTCCGAACTAGTTTTAGGACCGATGCTCCCTAGCCTCTTTCTGGACTACGTTCACCTACAAGTTTCTCCATTGTGGCCTATGTTGATCTCCTACAAATTTCACCTATTTACACATGTTATGGCTATAGAAATTCGGGAAAAAGAGAGAATATTGAAGCCTCGATTTACAAAATCTTCTAGGATCTGTTGTAACCATTTACCTCAGATAAAAATTTCAGAACCTATCCTACTTTGGAGTTATCATTCCTTATCCTTAGATCTCATCCTCCCATCAAGATTGGATCTCAATCCAAAGATTGGTAAAAGGATAAAACCTCCTGACTTACCTCACTGCTCTATATATTTACAAACTTCCATATGCAAGGGGTTGGCTTTTGGAGAGTGATTCTACCCTTATGTTGTTGTTTTGAAAGTTATTTTTCATGCATTTAGGGTGACTAGAGTTGGAGTTTGTAACAAAGGAAGGACAAGTCAACAACTTGGAGGAGCTCTTCTACAAGATCAACACTTATTTATGGTTGTAACTCACTCCATTTATATCAATACAAAGAGTCCTTTGTTTTCATATATGTGATGTCATTATTTCATGCATTTAAATACCATGTTGATCTGTTGAATAAAGTAGATAGATTATTCTACATAGATCTTGTAGCTTCTTGGCTTGTATTTTATGGTTGTGCAGGTTCTAATTTTGGAAATTGGAGCTAGGATTGGAGAATTTACGCCAAAGAAGGAGTGAAACATATGACATATTCCAAGCAGGTTTCATCCCTTCATCTACTTACTTTAAGGAAAAAATTGGGTCCTTTACCTTTATGTTGTTCTAGGTCATTCCACCAGACCTAGGGGAGATATTTTGTCTGCAGTCATAAATCTCGCATAAAACATTGGTGAAATGACTAGGGAATGGTGTATTCCCTTGGTGGTTTATTTGTCCATTGTGTTTGATTTACCTCTTTCATAGAACTTTGCTTCTTTAATCAACTAGGAATATACCTAGGAAGTGACTCCATTAAGTACTATTTGCAATATTGTTTCGGAATCCTCTTCCCCTAGACCAAGACACCCTCAAGTCTAATGATAGAGCATTACAACATTGCAAAGAACTAGTGCCTCTTCTGCACCTACATTGATCCCTGTTTTTGCACAAATTTCCCTTGTTTTCACAATGTTGCTTTGATCTCCTCACTTCCATCTAACCTTCCCTGAGTCATGGGTGTCTTATGGTCCTTTGAATCCTCCATTTGGTTTGAATTTGTGTGTGATTTCCCTTTGGTAAGAATTAGCTTCGATTTTTCTTTGTTCTTTTCATTAGGTCACTTGCAAACTTGGTTTCGTTTTTATCATTGATCACTTGGAAGAATTGTTGTTCTAGTCTTCATTCTGAAAAGTGCATTTGAATCAGTGGTTATACTTTTCATCTTAGTTTTCCTCATTTTCGAAAATCAAGTGTGGTGAAAAGAAAAAATCTTGCATTGGCATTTAGGTTTTTTGCATCTACATTTATTTAGGAACAATTGGATGAAAATGGAATTGCATTGTGCATCTTGTTTGTTGTTTTTCTTTGTTGCATATTGTTTGTCTCTTCACTTTCCTAGCTATATTTTCATTGAAGAGAAATATTTCATTTCCTCATGCTAGATTTTCATTTCAGGGAATTCAAGTGAATTTGTGGTGAACCATAAAACTGAAACTTAATTCAATATCAACTTAAAATTTACTTAATCAACCTAAGAAGAATTTGTAACATTAACGCAAACACATAGAGTTATAGGCTAGAGATGCGCTCCAGTGTCTTTAAACGTAGGAGTTTTCATCGTTTTCCAGCGTTGCATCTAGGGGGGAAATCTCGTTCCATGTAAGTGAGTGTATAGGATCGTTCTCCACGTGCCTTTAGGTATATTGGTGGCACTCCATGCACGTAAAGTATATGGGAACACCCTCATTGAACGGTTACGTATTATAAAACACTACAACGGACTACACTCCCAGGTACCATCGAGTATATTTTGGTAGTCCCCACTAGGTTTCTATCCATCCATAGGTAATTGAGTATGTTGCCTTGTACACCGTGATACACTGAACACAACATTCAAGGATTTTGGCTGCCATACGTTAGGTCCTTAGTTCACCAAGGTGTATATTGCAGTTCATAGTTGTTTGGTAATCCTTTATGACTATATTACCCTCTTTTTGATTTGTTTGTTTTTGTTTTTATAACATTTACTATCCAACGTGAAACAACAAGATCCCCCACTCCATTGTTCACATAGAATGTAAAATGGTTCTCCTCTTTCACCAGAGGCTACTCCTAGCCATTGTCAAAAGCATAATAGAATGCAAATTATCGAATCGTGAAACTCGGGAACTACTCCTAGTTCTCCTCCTAAATCTGATCAACCAAAATCATTTATCCCCTTGAGTATCGAACCTTAGGTTACATGTACTTTTATCGGTGAAACTGACAAAATCACTATTGAATTACCTAAAACTTTGTTACCTGAGGCTATAGAACCTAACCTTCCTAAGTCAGAAACTTTAGTTCCTGAGGTTATCGAAGCTAAGGAGCCCCAGACATCTTTACCTGTTACTTATGTTATTCCATATTCTCTTCATTTTTCTCAAATAGATCTGCCTACCATACATCTCGGCCCTAGTGGTGAACCTCTTCCACCCAGACTTATAACTATCGATGATATCCCACAAGAAGAGTCTTGTCCTTCTATTCCTACTCATTTGGAGGGGCTATTCCTTTATCCAACCCATCCTCTTCTTTCTCCTCTACCTCTTATACAAACCCCTTTTCATAATTCTTTTGACTCACCTGCGAATTTCACGCGAAAAGCTAAATTAGGATTATTGACCATGACTGGAATTGATATGGCTTCCCAAAATATGTCTACTACTATGGTTGAAACACCAAATTTCTCTTCAACATTTATGTTTTCGACATCACTAGAGGCACATATACATGGTGCCTCATCTATCCCACCAAATTATCATTCCTTATCTGGTACCTTCTCCAGTGCATCTTCCAGTTTATGGACATCCCCCATGTCTTCCATTCTGGAATTCCATCTGGCACTGCTCTTATGAATGTTGCTCAACCTACTCCTTCTCCTCCTCCTACATCGATAATTGAACAATAAGATGGACCTTATTTTAGTGGGCAAGGTCCTCTTCAATAGCTTAACTATCCTTATGTTGGGTACCTTCCACATGGGGGGAAGTTTCCTCTTTTATCCCCTCCCCCTTCGATAGGGGGACAAGCTATTGTTGGTATCCCTCAAATTGGTAACCAACCTTATTATAGTCCTCCTTATCCTAGGATGGCTTCTAGTGTTTGGAAGCCTACCTTTCTCGTTCAACCTGGTTCAATGTTGGGTTCATCGTATGTTTCCCAACTTGTGTCATCTTCATCTCAAGTTCCTATTCCTCAATATGTACCTCAACAAGCTCAAATTCATGTGACTCAACCTATAGAGGATGTGATTGCATCTCAACATGTTCCTTCAGTATCTGGTACCTCTCAGGTCCCAGTGACTCAGCCTTTACAAGTTCCTTTGTAATCTCAATCACTTGCATAAGGTATTCCTCAAATTTCAGTAGGACAGACTATGTATGGCATGACACAGCCTCAATCAAACCCTCTTTATCATGAGATAATGAAAACTCTAATCGGGAAACAATATAGACCTTATCATAGTATTCATCAAGTTCCTTTTCAAGGCCAACAAATTCATGGTTACCCTGGGTCTTGTCAACAAGGTCATTCATATTTTGGTTATCAAAATCCCCTTATTCTAGTACCCAGGTTCTTTATTACCAGAACCCTCATTATCCAGGAATGAAAATTCATATTTCCCAGACTATTGCTTCAAACCTGAGTCATCCCTTGCTAGACTTTAATCAACAGTTTCCTTTTGTGTCCACTCTCGAGTTGCCATATTTGGCTCAGCTCACCAACAACCCCAACACTCATTAGTCTTGTCGGCCAAGTATTCCTACCAAATTTCCTTCCAATATCCCTAAATTCGACGTGAATCTAGGAGAAGACTCATTGATGCATGTCATGACATATCATTTATGGTGTTCATCAAACTCCCTTAATGATGAGTTTATTCAACTTCATCTTTTCCAAAGAAGTCTTATGGGTATCGTCGCTAAATAGTATATTGAGTTACCTAGAGCTTCATTCCATGATTTCAGCTCCTTAGCCACAACCTTCCTCACGCACTTCAAGTTTCCCATCAAATATGAAACTGGAATGGAACTATTAACCAACTTCAAACTGATTCCACTCACATTTAATATCACATTCATGAGTGGAGGCATCATCGTTGGTTGGTCAATACTTATGTTCTCAATCAATTGTTGGTGGAGTGGTTTACCAAATCTTTGTTGGCACCCATAATAGAAGATGTGTCCAAAGGTGGATTCATGAATGAAGAGAAAGTAATTTCTCATGCGCAATATTTGGATCGTGTTTATACCCAATCCAGCATGCTCTATGATAATATATCAAACTCTCTGAGACCTTCAAATATTGTTCCTCCTCTGCCTGGTAATGCATCTCATGCTGCTAATGGAATTATTGGTCCTACCATCTCACAAACAGTGAGTAAACCATCTGGTGTTTCTCCACCCACATCTGCTCAAAACCCTAAATCCCATCCTCTTGTGGCTTTTTCTTTTGAGATAAATGCCATTTCATTCGATAAAGGAAATTATCAATAGTAACCTAGAATCATTAAGAAAGGAAAAGTTAAGAAAAAGAAAGATCCCACTTTGCAAGATAAACAAACAAATCAGTCTTCTGATGAGAAACATAAGCCTCGATCCTTGCTTGATTTTCAATGAGGAACACTTTACACATGATTGTCCTCACCGTGCTGAGGTGAATCAATTTCTTAAGTCCTACACTTCTCTCATATTGTTAACTGACTAGTTTCCTAATCAAGCGACTGATATGGTTGCATGAGACCCATCTTCATCTAACACAGTTTTGGCACTTTCCTCTTAAAAGCCAAGATATGGTGTTTTGGTAGCTACTCGCAACAAGGATTATGGTAATTTGAATCCACCAAACAATCAGGCTATTGATCAACATGTCAGTTCAACATCTTCCTCGTCAAATCCCACTCCTCCATCGATTCCTACTAAATTGAATATTAAACCTCTAAATGGCATTATTCATAAGTCTACTTTCAACCCTTGTGCAAGATCCACTCATAATTATAATGTAGTTGAAGACTTGCCTCAGCCTTCATTAGCTATGTCGACTCTTAAGGTGTTGCAAAACTTCCCTACCCAAAAGAAGGCTTTACTTTTAGCCATTAGATGTGTGGATTCATCAGATTCCAACGTCATTGTCTTCTCTCATGAAAACTATATCCCTAGAATTCCATCTCAATTAGCTTTTATAATCCAATTATTCGCATGTGGGAAGAATATTCATCATTCTATCATGGATGAGGGAGCCTCGACTTACATTATGTCCATGTCATGTTGGAAGGAGATTGGTTCTCCTCAATAGGTTCAGTCACCTACCACATTGAAAGCCTTTGAAGGGAGAACATACAAACCTTGTGGGATTTTAAACTCCCTTCAAGTTGAATTAGGGGGAAACAATGTGTCCAAAGAAGTTAAAGTTATTGATAGACCTCCAAATTACAATAGTTTATTGGGACATACGTGGGTTTATGCCATGGCTGATGTTGTCTTGACTTACTTTTGTATGATCGCCTTTCCTCATAAAGGAGGGATTGTAGCTATAGATAAACTCACTTTTTTCGCCATTGATTCAAATGTTACTAGAATTTTCCCTCTTGTAGGGGAAGCTCTACAAACATATCATCATGTCGATCTTGGAAAGTTGAAGGATTATTCACTTATGGGAACCTTTTCACTCCCTCCTCTAATTCTCAACAGCTCATCTTTGGTACCCTATATCAACATGATATCATCTTCTACTATCTTGGCCGATCCATGGATTGAACCAGATTAAACTAACATCCCAATTTTTGGCAACTAAATGCCACTAAGCCCCATTGAGAAAGATTATGAAGCCATTTATTCAGATTGTGTGGTTCCTTCATTTGATTCAATTAATTGGGTAGACAAATCTTTGAATTATGGTACATCTTCCGATCCTTTCTTACGTGTATTCCCTACCAAGGAAAGCATCATGGAGGTCATGATTTCAGATGATGTGTTGTGGAACAAACATCACCTCATTCCTCCTTACCTAAATCCATTGAGGATAGTCTCAGTGATGTATTCTCGCCCAATTCATTTGAACTTTTTACAAATTTCGTGTCTATTCATGAGGTCAATTCAAAAAATGACCTCTCAAATATCGAAGAGAAAATACCTCTTGATATTTCCATTAAGCCAAGTGTTGTCAAAAATCTACACATTTGATCATCTTGTTCTCCACTCGAGATCGAGACTTATCAAGCCCTTTTTCATGAGTTTTGAGATGTATTTGTGTGGACCTATGAGGATATGTTAGGCATCGATCCAAATATAGTTGTACATGAAATTAAGACGTATCCCGATGCCAAACCATTCTAGCAGTGCTTGCGTTTGGTCCATCCCAAGAATGTTGTTGAATTAAGGCTAAAGTTGAAAATATTCTTCAACCTAGTTTCATGTACCCCATTCCATTAATTGATTAGGCGTCAAACGATGTTCCTACCATGAAGAAATAGGGCACCATTTGAGTGTGTTTCAATTATCAGGATGTAAATCGTGCATGTCCAAAGGAGAATTATCACACCCTATTTATTTACCATATTATTGATGACTGCATTGTCTACAAAATTTATTTGTTTATAGATGTATTTTTGGGCTATAATCAAATCAACATTATCCCAAGCAACCAAACTAAAATTTCTTTTATCTATCCTTCGAGCACTTTCACCTATAGGAAACTCTTGTCCAGTTTAAAGAATGTTGTGGCCACGTATCAACGTGCCATGGATTACACTTTTTATGCTATCAAACACGTTATTCAATCATATTTTGATGACCTCCCTGCTCACTCCAAACATCAGGTTGATCACCTGATGCATAATCGAGTTACTTTCCTTCATCATAGACATTATAATATTTGACTTAACCCATAAAAAATTGTGTTTTGTGTCAGTTATGGTCACCTCTAGGTTTTTTCATATCAAAACAAGGAATTTGTATTGATCCATTGAATGTACAGCCTATCATTGATTTGCATGCACCTTCTTAACTTGTTCAACTTCAACGACTCCAAGGGAAAGCTAACTTCTTGGAAATAATTGTCCCTAATTATGCTGATTTGATGAAAGGATTAACTCACTTGCTGAAAAAATGGGATCCCTTCCATTGGGGTGACATGGCTCAAAAGGTGTTTGCTTCCTTGAAAGATGTACTGCATTTGGCATATCTTCTATATCCCCCCGATTATCAGTGTGACTACTTTATGTATCTTGTTGCTACCATTTCTACTATAGCAATGGTATTGGTCTAAGAAGATGATTTAGGGACTGAACATCCCATTTATTATCTGAGTCATAATCTTAACGATACCAAGATACGATATTCCCACATAAAAATGTTGCCTTTGGAAGTCTTTCAAGTTGACCAAAGGTTTCGCCATTACATATTACTTCAAAAAGCTATGGTTGTTTCGGATTGCAATGCTATGAAACACATTTTGTCGCAAAAATTGCTAGGGTGCAAGTACTCAAAATGGATTATCATTCTACAATCATTTGACCTGGAGTTCATCAAATCCAAGTCAAATAAATCTCTGGTTTTCACAGAACTAATGTACGATATTCCTTCCCCTCATTCGAAATCTATATCTGAAGATTCTATCCCCGATGAGTTGTTGTTTATGATCTTGTCATCTGACCCATGGTATGGATATTTCTTGATTTATCTCCAAACCAAAACTTTTCAGTCTAATACCTCTCACTATGGCCAGCAATGTATTCATTACCAAGCCCAAAATTACATCATCGTCGGCGAAACCCTTTACCATCATGGTATTGATACGATTTTACAAAGGTGCCTCACATTTGAGGAGGTGGAGAAAGTCCTTATTGAATTCCACTTAGGGGCATGTGGTGGACATTTAACTAGCTATGCTACCACCCAGAAAATTTTACATGCCAGTTACTTCTATCCTACCATCTTTCACGACTACGTCCTCGTTGTCGAGAAGTGTCATGCATACTAGATATATGATCGTAAGGCCCATGCTCTGCCCGTTCTATTGCATCTCGTTATTATTGTTGGTTCTTTTTCAAAATGGGGTATCAACTTTATGACATGTAACCCTAACTCGGTTGGGGGGCATGGTTATATTATTATCATATTTTATTACTTTACTAAATTGGCCGAGTAGATGCCTACATTTAACAATAATGGTGAAACAAATGCATACTTATTTTTCAACCACGTCATCACAAGGTTTGGTGTTCCACAAGTAATATTTATGGATCATAGAAAGAATTTCTAGAATCATATGATGACCGAACGAACTAATAAGTTGGGAATTTCCCATGAAAGTTCCACTCCCTACTATCCTTAGGATAATGGATAGGTTGAGGACATAAACAAAGTGCTTAAGACGATGCTTCAACACATGGTAGAGGTCCACAAATCAGACTTGAATTCCTTTATGCTGCTTTGTGGGTGTATCAAACCTCAGTTAGGACTGCTAGCAGATTTACACCCTTTTAGTTTGTATATGGTATGGAATTTATCCTCCTAATTGAATGTGAAATTCCATCATTGAAACTAGCTATCAAAATTCTTCCAGCCACTTCCATAGAGGAGAAGTGTCTTTTACATCTGACTTGTTTAGATGAAACCTGATGCGATGCTGCTATAGCTAATGAAGCTCATAAAAGATGCATCAAGGCACAGTATGACAAAAGTGTCAAGCCTCATGTCTTCTTAGAGGGAGACCTTGTTCTTTTATATGACCAAGAGTTTGATAAGTTCGGTTTAGGAAATTTTCAACCCATGTGATTAGGTCCATACATTGTCAAGCAAGTCCTTGCAAAAGGGGCCTACAAGTTAGTATATTTTAATGGAATTCCCCTTGTGCAACCTAGAAATGGTTTGTACCTCAAAAAGTACTATGCTTAATCTCAAGCGTAATTTCATTGTGTACATATTGTCTATAGGCTTGTTAAGTGTGTTTGCAATGTGTGTTTTCAGAGTTTCACATGATTTCTATTGATCCCCTTTTATGTTTGGTTTACAGATGTTGATATCTCTTGAGACTTTTATTGGTTATGTTGATGGTGCTAGTCATAGTACTCATAACTTATCTTGCACAGCATGGGCTATCTTTGGTCCAAATGGTGAGCTAGTAAGTCTGCAAGGTATTTGTATTGGTCACTCCACCAACAACATCGTTGAGTATAGAATAGTGGTAGAGCTATTGTCTGATGCTATTGGACATGGTATTCGTTGTTTAGTCATCAGGATTGACTCACAACTCATAGTACTATAACTTGCTAGTGTCTATTCATTTAGAAGTCCCATCATCTTATGCATGGTTTTAAGAGTTTGCCTTCTATAAAGTCATTTCAATTTCATACAATATGAAAGCATTTCTAGAAATCTAAAGACATTGATAGATGCCCTAGCTAATCATGTTTTAGATATACATTTGCAACGAATGTAATTGATTTTTAATTCACATCACATCATATTGAAAGTACAATAGAAACCCAAAAACACTGAATATATATCTATATATTAAGTTTGGGCTTACAAAACTTATGCTTGAGATACATATGGAATACATCACCCATATAAAAAACTACATGCAATTAGACAAATCAAAGGTGCTTATGATAGAATCACACTGCATGAGCTATCTTTCACAGCAGTCGACCAATATAGCTAGGCACTCCTATATTGTATCACTAAAGTTGCAAGGGAATTTGGTCGGTCGCAGTCTCACCAATCTCGTGTTTCAACCCCTCCATGTGGCACTCTACCTCTAATAGGAGCTCTGCTACATCAGGATCCTGTAGTATATCATGTCCTACTACTGTGACCCGTGCTAGTTCTATTCCCTCCTCCTATTGTCGTTCCTATGTACGATGGAGATATGAAGCACCAATAGGTTGAACTGGTCCCATATGTGCATGAAACATCAATAGTTTAGTCTCGTAAACATTAAAAAGCAAAAGAAAATTACAAAAATTTCAAAACTCAAAAGGTCAAAATTTCTTACCTGAAGCACCCTATTCCTCATCCTTAAGAAGCACGAGCTCAGGATCATCACGAAAATCCATGCCTGTGTAAGGATAATAATTGATCATAGAAAATTGTCTATGTAGACATCTAAAGAAGGCTGGTGAGAATTTGATCACTGATGGCCCTACATGTCAGGACATGTGATCTATCCACCTTCTCATCTGGGACACCCTTAGATTGATAGGCTCAAGTGTAATATGTTGAGGCTAAAGTAATGGAACACTCTCTAATGCAAAGGAAACTAAGATTACACCATATCCAAATTTCTTATGTTTCCCTCTTTTGCTTTAGGCAGTTGTTCTTTCGTATTGTGAGAAATCCCTCGCTCTAGTTGAAGGGTGTTGGCTCTAGACACTCCATCCCATATTGCATGTATGATATTCTTGTTACATGTAATGTTGAGCTAAATATCAATCTTGCAATAATGAATAGGATCATTCTTAAATGTATCTAGGTCACATATTTTATGTTGATATTTCCATCCTTGGTTGGCTAGGCTCAAGGTTTGCAATAGGTGGTTATGTAATCTTTCATAGTTTCTCCACCCCTTCTCCCACCTAGGAGAGAGATGGGGGCACCTATCATGGAAAAACCTATCAAAAAGTAGATCTCTTCTACCTTTATATTGAGCATATGTTCCCCAAACCTGAATGCTTGTGACTAAACATCCCATGATTGAACTAGGTATTTCAACAACTCCATATGTTACCTCTTACCAGGAATCTAGAACAATTTTAGTAACCCACAGTTCCTTAATGCCTGGATGGTAGTAGGATCATTTGCTGCATGCAAATCTCATTCCTCATGTTCTCTTTCTCTCCACATGAAAGCCATTATATGTTGATGAACCCCTGAAACATCAATAAGAGATTCATTGGATAATTTTTATGAAAAAAATTGACAAATTTTGAGGAAATGCTACTTAACAAATTTTGGGTTTGTGCCCAACACACCCTAGAAGAGAAAACCATAGCATTGCACCCCTGCCTACAATGTATATTGCTTACGTGCAACACATCTTTCAACCATCTGAGCCTGCATTGGTCCCAGGGGGAAGTTTTGGGATCCCAGGGCCCTCAAGAGCTCAAACATTTTGCATGAAATCATAAAATGGAACCACATAAAGAAAGAGAAAGGTTTTAGCTCCTACCTAGAAGCAATGGTACTTAAAAGGTAAATGTGAAATGGTAAAGATGAAAAATCGTTTTTTAGTATTTATGGTCATACTTTTTCATTATTTTATTCATATTTAATGTTTTGACCTAGTCATGATTCATTTTTACTATGAAATAAGTATGTTTAATCCTTTTTTTGTTGTTCTTAGCACGTCCACAACTGTAACAAATTTTGTTGTGCTTTAAACAGGGCATTTTGACCGAAAAAGGAACCCCTCAAAGTCCTATTTTAGCTCTTTTCAGACTCCCAAAACATGAAAAGGTTGCTAAGCACTTGCCTTTTTGAACTCATAAAAGTAAATGAAAAGACGTCTACTCACTATAAGTTTACCCCTTTTCCAGACTGAGATAGACTAACTACAAAAAAGGAATACCTTAGTTGAACATGGCTAAGAAGTTCTCTTGGGTATTGTTTTCTGCCTTTTCAGACCTAAGGGACTACCTATGAAAAAGAACATCTAAAGTATTATTTTTTGCCTCTTTTTCAAACTCTCTAAACATGAAAAAGAAGTGAATTTTTCACCCACACTAGACTCGTAAAGCATCAAACGATGATGGAATCCTTGATCACAATGGAACCGAACCACTCCTTCTTTGGGTTCATTAAATATTCTCAGAGGGATTCATCTCAAGGATGAACTTACAAATCAATCATATGTTATCATCCTCAATCTTGTTAAAAAATAAAGAGGTACTAACCAGTATGGTTGGGGAAATTGGGAAAACAATGTACTCCATTTGTTAATGGAAGCGAGTCGCTCTTGAACACAACACTCTTACACTTATTATCTATGGCTATTGGGTTGGGTAATATACTTGTATTTTGGTTATCATACCATTTAGAGAACCTCCATTTCAATTTTGGGTCAATGTTGGAAACTCCACTCAGTGTCACTAGTGTGTTCAAGAGAAGTCATTCAGCTTAAATCTATTGCAATACTCTTAATACATCATTCCATGTTTTCCTTTTCTAATCTAGTTCCATATCAACATCATTCTTATCATTTTTTCTCAATCATCATACCCATTGTGTGTCGTTGATGGGGGATACATCATGTCCCTCCTATGACGGGTCGATTCCTGTCGACATCAGCACATTATCCAGGAAATTGACTTAGAAATGCCCATCAGTACCTTGGTTCTTACATACATCAATGGCAAGTTTCCTCACTCTCAATGACAGATTTACATCATTGCCCTTCAACTTAAAGATTCTATGTGGTTTTTTACAGCAACCCATTTATTTACACCATACATATTGTACTTGAGTACCTTGAGAGTCATTAACATCATTAGTGGTTTCTATTGCATATGTTAATGACTTACATCATTGGTCGGTAAGTGCCTTATATGCATTACAGTTGTATGACTCACAATGTCAACTTGCTTGTTTCAAAGATTGTTTGTATAATCTCTTATGTTGATAATTGCACCCAAGGTAAATCCCTAACATTACAGAAACTGGCCTTATTATCCAGTTGGGGCTCCTACTCCAAATGATGTGAGGTCTAATGGGACTTCATACCGAGGATACCCCCTTGTTAGCGGACTTATATCACCAGCAATAGTTGGCAATAGAAGAAGGGCTAGATGGCGAGCTAAGATCATGAATTCTATTTTGAATCTATCTTAAATGGGTTTTTTCCAAATCATACTCTAGGGATTCTTTTCTAATTGATTGAATCTTAAACTTTCACTCCATGCAGAAAATGTTTACAACTAGTCTCAATTAAAGTTTGATGGTGAGGGTGGAGCATCTAGAGCCGAGCATACATCTCAATTCCTTAATTTTTTCAATTTTCATGAAGTAAATTGTGAATATTTTTCTTGTATATTATTCAACCTCACTCTTAAAGATCAAGTTAAGTTTTGGTGTCATACCTTATCATCTACTTTAATTCATTCATTTGAACAACTTTTTAAGGAGCTTCATCAAGCCTTTGATAGACATGATTATTGAAATGTGTATAAGAGGATAAATCAGCTTAGAATGAAACCTAATGAATGATCAGAGGATTATTCTAACACGTTTCTTCACATTTTATATGAATTTTCTGAGAAAGATGTGGATTTGGATTTTATGAATGAAAAGTTTCATTATTTAGTTCATATTTCTGTGGAAACATCTAAATATGAATCTTTTACAAGCCTTTCATCTTACCTCAGTCTCGAGACACTTTAAATTTCAAATGAGGAACCTACTCTCCCTTTTGTTCCTTAATCTCCTCCTTTCTCATTACTAAATAAAGTGGTCCCTCATATCAATGGTGAAATTGGAAAACTTGAAAACCAAATTGTTGATCCACTTATCTGACCTTCATTTCCTTCCCGTGGCAAAGACCTTATTCGAGAAAAATTTGAATGTTCTAATAAATCCATGGAGTCTGAGATGAATATTGATGTGCATAATTCAAATATTGAATCTGATATGGTTGAAAGCATTAATTCTATGAAGGATACCTTTCATCCTCTAGCATTTACACCTCATGAACCTCTATACCTTTATTATCTTAATCAATCTGTGTCATCAGTAGTTTCTCCGGATACTATATTTCAATCTGCTAGTTCACATGGTAATCAGGTACAAGGTGATCGTATTTCACAAATAGAGGTGCAAAAGGATGAAGACACTTTTAATCACGCTTCTCTTTTTCAAATTCCTCTATGTAAAGATGATGTTTCTACATCCTTTATTGATCAGGAATTTCAAAATCTTAGTGATCAGTCAAGTGGGATTAAATTTCTTGGCCAAGATAGAGCATTATACAACCATCACCCTAAAAAAATTATTTCATTGATACACCTAGTGATGAGTCCAAAGTACATTGAAAGATATTTTATTTCCACAAGAAGACTTTGATTTGCAAAGCATTGATCTAGAATCTGATTTGATCATAGAAGATTTTCTCATAGGAATTTCTTCCTCAACTCACCAGCCCTTGTTTCAAGGCATGTGTAATGAATTAATTTATATAGCATGTTTTTATAATTCACATTTTGATGAATTAAATCTCGATTCCACACAAGGTGATAGGGTTCATGGAAAATTTGAAGGATGGAAAATTATCTTGAAGTTTAAAAACATTGGTGAATCTTGTTAGCATTATGATGCATGTGTTGTCCTTGATGGAAACACACTTGTATATGGTAACTAGATGAATCTAAAGGATAGATCAGAGGTGGCAGAATGATGGAACACAGAGACATGAGAGGTGATAGAATGATGGAACACAGAGATATCAGAGGTGACAAAATAATGGAACAGAATAATGATCAAAGGTTTGATACAGGGAGATTGTGTTAGTGTTTCCATTGATAAGAAACCAACCTGATGAGTTGTACTTGTTGAAAACCCATTTGAAGAATGGACTACTTGATAAAGGTATAAACATGATGTGACAAAATGCATGGCAATTGTGTTTACAAATGTGAGAAAATGCAAGGCAGTTCAAAGGAATTATTTCAAAAGTGATGTATGATGGCAACTCACATTGTAACAGGTCTATTCAAAGGTAACAAAGTAATGGCACAATAGAATAGGATGATGGGACAAAGGATTTCGTAACTGAATAAAGAAATTGAAGAAAAAGAACGTTTTAAGTTGTATATGTTGTTTACCCTAGTCTAAGTAGCATATACACACGAGTACACAGAATAAAAGGAGTGTATACGTATGTACGCACTTTCACAAGAGGAAAAGAGTGTATGGGATGCAAAATTAAGGTTAAAGAATACCAAGGGTCCATATCATGGTATTAGCCCACAATATTGAGCGAAATAAAGGTTACTTGATCCTGTCTAAAAATACCACACATTCTAAGTGTTTTTTTGGTCTCAGGTATTGAAAAAGTCTCTAAGTATATAATGAGGAGAAGATCAAAGTGTGAAGGTGTGAAAGTAATGAATTTATTATGAAGAGTTAGATCAAAAGAAAATATGCATGTTATGGGTTTCTGAAGCTTTGCTTGATCTGAACTAAGTATGCACCTCAATGTTTGATGATGGATGAGCTCTAATTATTGATCAGGATCATGAAACCTAAAATTAATTATCATTATGTGATCTGATAATGGATAGGCTAGATTTGAATGCTAACAAATTCTTTGTCCTTTAAATGCTATGATATGAGTATATCTAAAGTCTGGAATATTTTTGAAGTTGTAATTTATTGTTTGCAAATCTATACGTTGGTTCACCTTGGTGAAGGCGCGTATACACGCTGGCTCAACACTTCCAAGTAGCACATGCAGAAGAAAAGCTTGTTGTTTAGAGATGACTGGTCTATCTGATTAGTGTTGTTGTTTTATTGTTTCTTTTCAATGATGTTTTCATTAGATCTTAAAGTAAAATTGATTGTATAAGGAGATTGAGTCTGGTTGGTTGATTGTTTGAGTAAGAAGGGTGATCTTTCCTACTATCTATTTAGAACTCTGTAATATGAAAGTAAATCTTAAGAATGCCATTAGTTGGGACAGTTTTTGGTTCAAAGGTTTTATGATTCAGTATCTTTAGAGGTATACGCAAGTTGGGTTATATAAAGTAGCGTATACATGCAGGTTGGGTTATATAAAGTAGTGTGTACATGCAGGTTGGTTTCATTGAAGTAGCATATACATTCTGACATATGGTTTTTGAGGTGGAGTTTAATTCTGGTTATTGATGTAGTGTTCCGGGTTTAGTTATATGTTCTGGTTATAGTGATCTGACTGTTCCATTTGATTGGTCAAATTTTGATTAAATGTCAATTGTTTTGGTTTTGAGTGAATGATTAATTCGGTTCTATCAGAAATTGATGATTAGGTGATTCAGTTATGTCATAGGTTTCAGTGATTGATTGATTTAGTTGTGGTTGATTCAGAGATTGATGATCGAGTTGATGAGTTGATGAGTTTTAGTGATTGGTTGATGCAATTGTATTTGATGGTTGTATTGCAATGGTGATTGATTTTGAGCTTCAATGTTACTGATGGGTCCAGTATGAAAGTTTGATGAAACATGGCCTACATATTGTGTTGATGTGTACCAGGAGTATCCAGTCTAAAAATTTATGAAACGTGGTCCCTTGAGGATACTGAGGGTTTGAGCCTTAAGTGAGGAAGTTGGAGCTTCCTGTTAGTAGTGGTTGGTGATTAGATCAGGGGGTTGGAGCTCCCTTCCAATAGCAACTGGAGAATGAGTGAAGGTTGTAGTCTTCTATAGGTTACCGCCTACATACTAGTAAACATATCAACCAATACAAGAGCTAGGGGGTTGTAACACCCTTCCAGTAGTAGCTGGAGAATGAGAAAAGGTTGTAGCCTTCTACAGGTAGGTGCCTACATATTGGTATGAGTCTGCACAAGTACAAGATTTTAAATAATATTTTCCTTATATTAAAAATAAGACAAAGATGACACCAGCAGGTGATTTTCTCCTGCATTAGGTTTCCACCTTAAATCTCGGCGTTCATGTGTGTTGCTTATGTGTGATGGTTGATTTTGTTATTATAGCCCATGGTTATTGTTTATCTAATTTTGAATAAAGTAATAATGCAATGGTTGAAGATGAACATATAATGGATTATCTAAATCATAAGTTCATTGGATATACGCTTACAGTCTTAAGAACAGTCACGTACACACACAGGTTCCATTTAGTAAAGTCACATATAGAAATCTGAATATGAAATGTAAAAATTTATTGATTTGTAAATATTGATTCACACCCACCCCCCGGTTAGTATTTTCCCCAAAAAATTGGTATCAAAGCAGGTCCTTTGGGAGAAGCTTGATCGCTTGAAGGAGATCTATCGAGACAATGGGAAAGAAGCAAAAGAATAGAGCAACTCAAAAGAATAAGACAACTCAAAGAAATAGTGGCAGTGTTAGAGATGATCAGCTATTCAGTGGAAGCAAATATTCAGATTCGGAATCACCTCAAAATGAAGATGAACAAACAAAATAATTATCAGGTATTGATTCTTTGTCCTCTGGTCATCCCTTTCTTTGTTATATTGAAGATAGTGAATGTGTAAGAAATCTAATGAAGGAAGAAGTTAAAAGGCTCACATATAAAGTTATATATCAACAAGATCTATTTGACAAAAGGGAATGTTCCTACAAATAAGAGTTTGTCAAAGGCTACAAGATGAAGTAACATCATTGAGAAATGAAGTGAATGAAAAGGGTACAACAACCAAGGAACTTAAAGAAAGAACCAGTTACTGTGAAGGTCTTGAAGCTGAGGTTGTCTCTATAAAAGAAGATCTTGAAAATTCAAATAAGTAGAATGAAGAACTACTTAAAGCATTTGAATAACAACAAAATGAGATCCTCAAATTAATACAAGTGGAAGAAGGAAGACAAGTTGAAGAAATCATGAAGAAGCAGTATCTGGAAAAGGAAGAGAAATATCAGGTTGATGTAAATATCTTAAAAGGTAAATTAGAAGAAAAGGATAAATTGTTACGATTTCAAGATAGTACTGAGATTTTAGATAATATTCTTAGTAGTCAAAGGTCTCCTACCATCAAATCTGGTCTTGGTTCTCATGAAACTGTTAAAGGTGAATCTAGCTCACAAACTAAGGCAAGGAGCTCTAATGAAAAATCTAAAATGCTCAACAAGGAGATAAGAGGTCAACCCCATCAACAACCAAGGAAAGAAAGTCTTCAAAGAAAATCATTTACTCCTAACTATGGAATTGTTAATCATTTATTTCCTCTGATGAATAATGTTGAATGTTTTCGATGTCATAATTTTGGACATGTTGCAACTAGAAGCAGAAGTAGAATGTTTCAAGCTAGTAACCATCACATAGAAAGATTATCACCTTCCAGGTACTTTAAGGGATATTGTTTTTCTTGCAATATGTTTGGTCACAAAACCATTGATTTCTTTATAAGTAATATGAAACATATAAGATGTTATGCATGTAACAAGTCTATGCATATAGCAAAAGAATGCAGGGACAAGTCTATGGATTGTCGTAGACAATATGCTAAGCAATCAAATAAGCATATTTATATCAGAAAATTTGAAAAATATGAATCCACCAAGAATCCAGAAAAGGAAGATCAAATAAGGTGTGATCTTGCTCTCTGCTCATTCGAAAATGAAGATGATAGTGGATGTGCTCATCACATGACTAGAAATAAGGGTACAATGGAGTCTCTGATGAAGAATCATCATGAGAATGATATTCTTGGAACTAATGTTTCAACAAAAATTCTAGGACCATGTATAGTCAGAATAGAATTAAGGGAAACTGAAAGTATGAAATTTCAATGTTCCAATTTTCATACACAGATATTCTGAAGACAAGTCACGTATATACGCGAGTTAGAAACTGCCCAGTCATGTATACGTTGGTTTGATGAAGACGTAGTGGGACAGATTCAGAAAAAGGGTTTGATGTGGTTCAGACAATTATCAATTGTCTTTTTCTTTCTTGATGATTGATGATTATAGTCTGTGGATGTTATTTAGAAGTGATTTTGACCCTAGTAAGTTGTTGATGACTTGATGTATAACTAGTTGATGATGATGCCTTGATGACTCTTATTGATATATGCAATAATAAGATTTGACATTGAAAAATTGGTACAAATTCAGGGGCAGAATATGCTATGCTTCTAATGCATTGTTGCCATTATTATTAGAAGTCCATGGTACATAATGATGGTGATGACGCTTATGTTGTTGAAGTATTTAAATGATACATCATGCTATGTTGCAGTCATGGGTTACCTATGATGAAGTCTCAGATGATACTTATATTTCTTGGGCCACATAGTCATTATTTAGATCAAATTTATGGATAATTATGGATGACTCTTTTGATGATGCATATAGTACATATTGTATGTTGCTTACATGGTGATCTTCATAAGGTCAAGGAGAAGAACAAATCTTGAGTACACAACTTCATTATTTGATATGTCACTCATTTCTTTTATGTTGTTGTCATCATGCATTCAAAGTTACATAAAGTTCATGTGGTGCAGTTATGGATGAGGATTCCTATAGTTCTTGGCTCTCACATGGTATATTGTTTGAGGATTTTTGTTTTTGAGGGTATCAAGAAAGCTTGACAAATGTTTGTGAGATTATGGTTTGCTTTTCACTTTGATGAGAAGCTAGATACATATTTCTATCTCTATGATGGATATATATTATGTTGATACATGGATGATTACTTAAATTACACATTGCTAAATAATGTTGGTTGGCAAAGAGAATGGTGTTATTTTAGATTTCATGAAGACATATCTATTTGAAGACATGGCTTAGTCACATAACGATGATGACTTCTTACTTTATGATGATAGGCTTAATTCTCACATATGTTGATTATCATGGTTGATGCTTATCAGATGTGGGATGTTGGAAAAATCCCTAGTGAAGATACATGGTTGATATATTTAGGGTTGTTATGGAAAGATCATGCAGTTCTTGGTACAAAGATGATGGTATAGTCATGGATGATGACTATGCTGTTTTCACATACATATGATATGATGTGAATGGTTTTGTGTTAATGCTTGGAGATATGACATATGCTTAGTTGATTCATGGAAGGTTATGTTAATGCTTTTTCTACTAAGGAAAAGGAGCAGGTTGATCTTGACAAGATCAAGAGGATGAGTTGATATCTATATGTGGCATACTTTGTCACAGGTTGATGATATTAAAGAAACATTGTCTTATCTTGCGAACTGCTGATGGACATATACAAGTTTTTGTTTTGGATGCTACTGAAAGATGCTTAGTGCAGATCATATATGGTGTATGATAGTTGCTGATAACTATCGTGGTCTTATTTAGATCTTTGGTATTTGTTATAAATGTCATATATATCATTTGATGTAAAGGGAATGTAAAGACTTATGATGTAATAATTGTCATATTCATTCATGTATGGACTTTTAAGATAATGTCAAATATGTAAACCCACTAGGTTGAGTGGATGAGTCAAATTTGGTGTATCCCCACTTGGCTAGGTGATTGATGTATGTATGAGTCATTGGTGATAGGAAGGTCATACTCACATAGTTGAGTTATAGAGTCATGTTATTCTTTTGAAAAATATTTCTCTGCATATGCCTAGGGGGAGCATGGACAGTATAGTGCATCTCAACATGTACTAAGGGGGAATTTGATTAGAGAATTCAGCATGTGCCTAGGGGGAGCATGATCAGTGTTCATATTCAACAGTTCGGATATGGAAGTATTCATTTAACATTGGTCAGCCCTTTTCCCTTGATGTCAAAGGGGGAGAGTAGCTTGGTATTTGGAAAGTAGTTTGATGTTTTGAAAATCTTAGTGCTTGTCTTGATGTTATTTATAGGTTGTGGTGACCAAACACCAAAGTGGTTGGCATCAATTTCAAAGGGAGAGATTTTTGGCACTATGATGCATGTGTTGTCCTTTATGGAAACTCACTTGTATATGATAACTAGATGAATCTACATGACAGATCAGAGGTAACAGAATGATGGAACACAAAGATATCAAAGGTGATAAAATGATGGAACTCAAAGATATCAAAGATGATAGAATGATGGAAAAAAAAAATGGTCAAAGGTTTGATATAGGGAGATTGTGTTAGTATTATCCTTGATAAGAAACCTACCTGATGAGTTGTCCTTGATGACAACCCATTTGATGAATGGACTACTTGATAAAGGTATAAACAAGATGTGACAGAATGCATGGCAGTTGTGTTTATAGATGTGAAAAAATGTAGGTAAGTTTAGAGGAATTAGTTCATAAGTGATGTATGATGGAAACTCATATTGTAACAGGTCTATTCAGAGGTAACAGAGTAATAGCATAGTATAACATGATGATGGGACAAAGGATTTCTTATCAAAATCAAGAAAATGAAGAAAAAGAATGTTCTAATTTGTATTAAGTTGTATACGTTGTTTACCCTCGTCCAAGTAGCGTGTACACGTGGGTACATAGAATAAAAGGAACGTATACGTATGCACAAACTTTCACAAGAGGAAAATAGTGTATGGGATGGAAAATTAAGGTTAAAGAATACCAAGGGTCCATACCATGGTATTAGCCCACAATATTGAGAGGACTAACGGTTACTTGATTCCGTCTAAGAATACCAAAGGTTCTAAGTGTTGTTTTGGTATGATGTATTGAAAAAGGCTCTAAGTATATAAGAAGGAGAAGATAAAAGTGTGAAGGTGTGAAGGTGTGAAAGTAATGAATATCTTATGAAGAGTTAGATCAAAATGGGTTTCTGATGCTTTACTTGATCTGAACTAAGTATGCAACTGAGTGTTTTATTATGGATGAGATCTAATGATGGATCATGATCATGAGACCTAAAATGACTTATCAGTATGTGATCTGATAATGGATAGGCTAGATCTAAGTGCTAACAAATTCTTTTTCCTTTAAATGCTATGATATGCGTATATTAGAAGTCTAGAATAGTTGTGAAGTTGTAAGTTATTATTTGTAGATCTATACATTGGTTCACCTTGGTGAAGGTGCGTATACACATTAGTTCAGCACTTCCAAGTAGCGTATGTAGAAGAAAATCTTGTTGTTCATAGATGACTGGTCTATTTGATCAGTGCTACTATTTTATTATTGTTTTCCAATTATGTCTTCATTAGATCCGAAAGTAAAACTGATTGTATAAGGAGATTGAGTCTGGTTGGTTGATTGTTTGAGTAAGAAGGGTGATATTTGTTGCTATATGTTTAGAACTCTATAATATGACAGTAGATATTCAGAATTTCATTGGCTAGTATAGCTTTTGGTTCAAAGGTTTTATGATTTAGTATCTTTAGAGGTATATGCAGGTTGGGTTATAAAAAGTAGCGTATACATGCAGGTTGGCTTCATTGAAGCAGCGTATACATTCTGACATATGACTTTTGATGTTGCAATTTATTTTGGTTATTCATGTAGCATTCTAATTTCAGTAGTAGCTGGTGATTAGATCAGGAGGTTGGAGCTCCCTTCTAGTAGCATCTGGAGAACAAGTGAAGGTTGTAGCCTTCTATAGGCTGACACCTACATATTGGTAAACATATCTGCCAGTACAAGAGCTAAGGTCTTGTAGCTCCCTTCTAGTAGTAGTTGGAGAATGAGAGAAGGTTATAGCCTTCTACTAGTGGGTGCCTGCATACTGGTATGAGTCTGCACCAGTACAAGGTTGTAAACAATATTTTCTTTGTATTAAAAAGAAGACAGTGATGACAACAACATGTGGTTTTCTCCCGCATTGGGTTTCCACCTTAAATCCTGGTGTTCATGTGTGTTGCTTATGTGTGATGGTTTATTTTTTATTATAGCACATGGTTATTGTTTATCTAATGTTTAATAGAGTATTAATGCACTGGCTAAAGACAAACATATGATGGATTTTCTTAATCATAAATTCATTTGATATACGCTTATAGTCTTAACAACAGTCATGTACACACGCAGGTTCCATTCAGTAATGTTGCATATATAAATATGAATATGAAATGTAAAAATTTATTGATTTGTAAATATTGATTCATTCTTCCCCCCCCCGCACCCCCCCCCGCTCTTCAGTATTTTCCCAACAAAATCAGTAGTCCCTAATATGCAAAATATAAATATTGATTGATATATTTGTAAAAAGTTTCAAATTTTATAATGATTTATATATATATTATCTATATAATATTGGCCGTCTTTTATGATAAAAATGAATTTATATTGCAAAATTTTGGCAAAACATTTTTAGAAAAAATGGAAATTGGCAAATTTTTTTATTTTTGGAAAATTCATGGAAAATTAGCCCACTTGTGAATATTAGCCCCTAAAATTTTCCATGATAAGGTTTCCCATGATGAATAATATGATGTAGCAATCATTGAACATTTTTCTTACAATTTGGGTAATATATTTGGTGATGCTGAGGGATATGATGGAATTGCAAATTCTAACAGTTGCCATCTAATGAATAATGATATTGTTGAAACAATTGATGATAGTTGTTTTTATACAAATTATGATCTGAAAATGCTTTCAAATTTCAATCTTTCAACATTTGCAGGTATAGGGACCTTTTTAAATGTCTAGAAGCTTTAGCTTCATTTGATGGTTTTGTTAGGAGCTCACAATTTTGATAAGATCTCTGAAATAGGTCAGAGTAGAATTCTCTTGAATAATTTACTTCTCAACATTGTTTCATTGTATATTGGCTCACTCCTGAAGGATTTCCAGTGTTTTCAAGTTAATATTATTAATCCTAAATATAGAGATAATTATTTGTGTTTGGTTAATTCTTCTTTATGCAAATACCTTGCATCAAATATAGGATTAGAGAATTTACCTTTTAAAAATATACATATCTTTGAAATATTCCATCCTGAGTGTTGAGATAGAGATCATCATTCCCTAAAAGACTCCTTCCTCTCAAATTCTTTTTTCAACAATCAACTTCTTGTGAATGTTATGAAGCTGATCATTTTTGTTCTGGACCAATCGGTCCTTTTGAGTAGCATTCAATGTTTTAATCATTAGTGCATAAAATCCCCCATTTCGATATGGGTACTAGATTTGATCTAACTTATTTTTTAACTTTTTGTCAGCATAATATTCTAATTGGTTTCCTAGGTTTACAAGGCCAACAATTGTTTTTAATTCCCCAAACCTTAATATTAATCGTCTAGTGTGGAATTGAACACAAAGGGAACTAATCAAGAATTAATAATATTATATTCTAAACCACAAATATGAACATGACATTGGGTCTAACAACTATCATTCTAATCATTATTTTCCCACTAGTATATCTTATGGTAGTTGTTTTTCGTCACTTGATATTGTTGAAACCATTGATCGTTATGATTTATCATTCCATTATTCAAATATTTTTCAAGAAGTTGAGGCACTACAACGTTTTCTAATGTTTATGGCAAGTCCTCATTATCTTAACAAGGTTTCTAAGCACGATCAAGTTATCTTTTCTTTACAATATTATCCCCATCATTCAAATGTGTTAATTGAAAGTTCATTCTCCTAAGAGTTCTGTGGTTTTCAAAAGGATTTTTTCGAATTCCATGATTGAATCTATGATTGGATGGAAACATATTACTTAGAAATTTTTGTCATTAATAATAATTTTGGATCTTTCCTAATGCTTGCTGAGAATGAGAACATGAATGAAGATGCATTCACAAGAAAATTTCAAGGTTTATATGATGGTTGTTCTAATCAAAAATGTAATATTGCTCACTGGTTAAAGCTAGTTGTTATGGCACATATTTATACCGGTAGGCAAGACCTTCAATTTCTTTTACAAGATATTCAAGTTGTTATCTTTACTTTTACACATTTCTTTGTGTTGTTTTTAAATTTCTCATACCTTTTTCTTGCAGGTCAGGAGAAGCTTTGGTGGCTACATTGTAAATTTCACTACGCTTAATCCTAACCTTCTAGTTGGTTAGATTAGGAGTAGGTCTAGATGCATTTTAGTTTCCTTTTTCTTTGCATGGACCTTACATTTTGCTCCACATCTTTTTTTTTGCATTTGATTTGTCTCTTGCTTCTTGTCTTGAATGTTTCTTTTATTTTAAGTCTTGCAGTTGCTTTATTATTTTTGTTTTGTTTTTCTTGTTTTGTTATGTCTTTTCTTTTGGGTTTTGTTCAATAAGTCCGAGCATGAAAATATTTCTTGTCTAGATCAATAGAAAAATGTGGCAAAGTTTTAAAAAGGAAATTGTGATGATGAGAAACTCTTGGCTAATATGTCTTCCTCTTCTTTATTTGGGCCTACACATATTTTAAGGTCAATGATGTATGAATGGAAAATACAATTCACTTGAATGGAAATTTGCAAGTAAAACCATGATGCTTGTAAATATTGTAGGATCTTCATTCCTTGACTTGGTATGGTAATTTAGTTATGTTTTTCTTTCTGATTAAATCAATTAAAGAAGGGATAGGAGAAAACTAAGAGAGAGCATATTAATTTGAGAGGTATATAATAGTATATAAAGGAAGAACCTCACTTGCTCTCAATAATTCAAGATACTTCTTCCACCTCAATGTAATAAATTATAATAAACATTAAGCATATTGAAATAAAATGAAGGGTGAAAGAAGAGAAAGGCTTTGTGCATAGAGATCCGAGGCAATCAACTTCACTTGGGTAATGAATGGGCTCACTAGTAGTGAAGCAATGTTTTTGTTCTTGTAGTGACTTCGTCGGGGTACTGAACAGGCTTACTGGCAGTGGAGCAACATCATAGATGAAATTAGGACTATGATAATCTTAAACTCAAGTATATATTCTATCCTTCTCCAAAATCCAAGTAATTGAGATATTGTAAGCCTTCTAAATGTGTTTTCCCGAGAAGGGTATGGAAGAGACTATACCTATAGCCAGGATAAATGGGGAGCTGAGGTAATACACACTTTGAATCAATACTTCTTGAAGGACTAATACATTGTGCTCAAAGGTAGACCTAAATAGAGAAGTTGGAGTTCTTCTAGTGTGTCTCCAAGTATTTTCGTTGCAACAAACACCCTCCAAAATTTTGCCTACAACTAGATTTTAGAGCCTACCTATGACTTTTGACCTATCATTTCATGTTTCTCCACTTTCACTTCATGATTGGTAGTAAATAAGTCACCTAGATACTCCATTTTCTCAATCATAGATAAGGTAGTATAGTTTGCCACGCAGATTTTGGCTTGCAAGGTCATGAGATAGTGTCACGTGAATGAGGTTCCAGTGCTAGTCATTTAACTTACTACCCAATGCACAAAGGGGGTGCAGTACCTTTCCAAAGAATTTTTTATCAATTTCCGTGAAGCATAGGCGATGACAAGGCATTCCACTATGCCTGGTTGTTGTTGTTGTTGATTGCCCTAGTTGTGTGGAGACTGCCAGAAGGCATTCAGTTCCATCCACAAGATGTCAACTTACTAGAGGCCACGAAGTTTTCTTTGCTATGGGTGACAAAATATCCTGAGAGGGTCATGGAGACAAAGATATTCTAGGTGCTGGTAGAGATGGAGCTCTGCATCGTGATCATCCAAAGGTTGAGGATGTCACCAACCCTATTTGAGAAGATAGAGGCCTATGGAGAGTTCAAGGAAAATTTTCATAATGTGCCTACCCGCGCGAGGAAGAATCCAAAGAAAACATGGTACAAGTTGTCGTACTTGGGGAATGAGGCGGATGCGCAGGAGATTCTGGGGAAATGGCTAGGAGAGTGGCTGTTGCCATCAAATCTCAGTGCAGGTAGAAGCAAGGTTGGGGAAAGTTCCTTCGTGCAGGTCCCAATAGTGTAGAAGTAGAAGGAGGCTAAGTAAACCGTATCTTGAGTGAAAGTTGCACAATAGAAGAAGGAAGTTGTTGTGAAATCAATTGCTACTAAGGAAACCGCTCAGAAAGACTATGTGGCTAAATTAAGAGACCACCATTGATGTTGAAGAGTCTACCTCCAAGCACACTGAGAAAAAAGGGTATTATGATGTTGAAGGAGGTGGGGGCAAGGACTATAGCAGACCCTTTAAACTATAGAAATGGACCAAGGAGATGACATTTGGACCTCGAAAGAAGTAGAAATATCACAAGCACTTGCGCATTGATCCAATGGTCCTCACAGAGGGGGACTTGGATGAAATCGGAGATAAGGTCAACAACACCATGAAGCAACTGTGGCAATAGTTTGAACAGTAGTACCTGCAGATGTTGGGGAACGTGCAGAAGGATCTGCGCGAATTTCAAATTCAAACCAGATGACTTCAAGAGAGTGTGGGATAGGTGAGAAGGATTCAGGCGAGCATGACTGTGTTGGAGACAGATAGGACTCTGGATCTTAGAGTCATACCATTACTAGAAGGATCACTATGCACACAGAGTGATGAAGCAAACACCCAACTCACACAAATCAAGGATGTGGGTGTCAACCGAGTCGCACTGACTATTCAAACCCTTCACGAAATGCATCAGGGGTATCAAAAGAGCTCAAGGACAAGGAGCAGCCCGCGCTCTTAGTCATGAGGAAAGTAAATATGAAAAATGAGAAAATATTTGCAAAGAAGACACAAGAGCTTAAGGAAAAGGAAGAATTGGCCACGCGCAACCATTACACAAGCATGTAATGTGCTGCCAGAACTTAATATTCCCAAAGATGCAACATCAGCATGGAAGATTAGAAAGTTGGCTACCACAGTTAGAGAATCAAAAGAGGAGGTCATTCGAGTCTGATTTGAGTTACAAATGTAGATCTCTGAATTACACTTAAGGCTGCAACCAACTACTCCACTAGAAGTCCAGGAGCAGCACGGAGCAACCATCAAAGAGGGAATAACCACTTTGGATGTAGTAGTCAAGGGTTGCACATAATTCTTTGACCAGGCAATGGAATTATGGACGACTCTGCAGAAATTTGGCACAAATATCCAAGAGAAGCAGTAGCAATTTGATGAACTCAAGGAAACTATGTGCAATTTGGTACCAGGCTAGTGCTTCGCTCACTTAACATAGGGGAAATAGTTGCAGACAAAAATTGAGAAGTTGCAGAGAAAATAGGCCATATTAAAGGCCAGGACATAGCCAAGGACAGAGGAAGCAAGCCAACTCACTCTATCATTCCAATAATGTTGAATACAATCCAACAAACGCAATGGACAATGGGCCTCACGGTGGAAGGCCCTACAACAGAGAAGCTAGTAGAGGAAGTGCAGTAGGTTGCGGTGCAGGGTATTTCTGATATACAGGTACTAAAGCCAGATTTCCACAAACTCCAAGAGAATATTGTTGCACCTGTCGAGTGATGCAAGAGCGAGTCACCCAATTTGTGTTGGGGACTTGTTGGGATAGGGTCCTTGGGGTCATTTTGGTCAATTTTTGGGTCAATTTTGTAATATCTTTTTGTAATGAATGTAAAGTCTCTACGAAATGTGGAAGCAGAGCACAAAGCTAGTATGATTCAAAGGGACTCTAGTTCCTTAGGTGGGTAAGTGATAGAGTGGTTTTGAGACCTTCCCATGGTCCATGGACCATGGTATTGTAAATAAAATGCTATATATAGATGAGTCATAGCGATTCTTAAGAAGTATCGAATAGTGAAGAATCATTGTAAGGAAAAGGTGTTAAGGCAGGAAAGGTTTGTTTCCTGTATTTATGTGAAAGGGGAAGGCCCATGCAACTGAGTGCGTGGACACCTTGGTAAATCCACAAGCTGAGTGCGCAGGCCCCTACAGCTGAGTGCGCAGGGAAAAGAAGACTGTAATTAAACTATTATACTTAATAAAGACTATTTTGAGTTGATTTGGATGCATCTGCTTCTTATTATTTACTTCTGCAAAGTTTATGTATCTTCACTCTGTGTTATGATTTACATGAATTAATGCTTGTTTACTTCGCAAAAGTGGTAGATATATAATCTTTATACATGACAAGTATAATTAGGAACCTTCGCCAAGATGTGAAATTCATTTAGATAGATTTACAGTAGTTGTATGTTTAGAAGGATTAGAGGTGTGCGAAGACATATCTAAGCCATAAGGACTGTAGGAACACATCACGTAGGCCTCTGGATGCATAAACCTAGTTCTAGCATCCCCCAATACTGCTTCAGGTGAGACTGCAACCTGCGATATGCGGGTTGTTTCTGAAAGGGCCAGTAGTTTGGGTTTTTTTGGTTGGCGCAGATAACACGGAACCTGGGTCAGGCCCCATCAAGCCAATAGGAGCTCAAGGAGAGCTTAATAAAACCTAGTAAGTAATGTAAGACTCAAATGAAGCTCGGTGCATGAGTAACGGAAGTTGAAGGAAATAATATGACAATCTGTTGGATTGGTTAGGTCCATTGGTATGAATGGAAATTGGTAGTAAAATCATGAGAAAGGTAACAGGAAAGGTGAATTAAATGGATCTGAGGCATTAGATGCCTTGGCTATATTGGGAAGGATTGTTCTCAATATTGTGTATGGTGTGCATAGATAAAGGGAGTTCTCTTAACCTTGACTTATGATATCCGGTAATTATGTTATGATCTTCATTATGATGATGTTTATATACATATGTATGTGTGTATGTATGTCATTTTCTAACAAGATCATGATTTTTTTATGCTAATGTTTATGTATATGTATTTATGTATCTATGTCAATGTCCAACAGGGTTTTCAGGAGTCATTCTTGTGGAGGAATGATTGCTTATGCAGGTGAGTGGCATGATGATGTTCCTATTCTTATGGGGAATCAAGTGGAGAGAGTAGTCATCACAAATATACGAGGTCAGTATCATGTGGATATGAATTGATACTGTATGCTTGCATTATGCCTATGTTTGTGTTATGATAGGTAAATCTGAGGGATACATCAACTGAATGAAAGCAGTGAGATCCACGACATGCTAGGATAAGAATGGATGGTGGAGAGACACTAGAAGCAAGGTTGCCTAGCTGAGATAGTGTGGTTTTGGATGTGCAGTACTATTGTTGTGTATATGTTGTGCATGTTGTATATTTAGTTATTGTACCTATGGTGACGTGTACATGTAGTATATGTAGTATTGTGTACATATGTTGTTATGTGCTTGTTGTATGTATCGTGTTGTGTGTATATTGGATATGCAATGCTGGATATATATGGTGCTATGTACCTGTCGGATATGCAATGTTATGTACATATTGTACTTGAGAACACGATGGATATGCGGTGTTGTGTGCATATCGTGCTATGCACATGTTGGATATGTAGTGTTGTGTACATAGGGTGTTATGTACATGTTGTATATGTAGTGTTATGTGCATATGGTGTTGTGTGCATGTTGTACATGTGGTGCTATGTACATATGGTGATGTGTGCATGATTGTACAAGTGGTGTTGTGAGCATGTGGTGTCAAGTATATGTTGTACATGTGGCATTGTGTGTAGGTGGTATTGTGTACATGTCATGAATATGGTGTTGTGTACATGTGGTGTCATGTACATGTGCATGTGGTTTTGTGTATGTCTAGCATTGTGTACACATTGTACAGGTGGTATGATGTACATGTGGCATTTTCTACCCATTTTTAGGTAGTGTCATGTATATGTCATGTTGTGCACATGTTGTGCATATGGTGCTTTGTATAGGTGGTACTATGTACATGTTGTACATATGGTACTAGTGTACATGTGGTATTGTGTGCATGTCGTACACGCTATGTTGCGGGCATGTGATACTATGTATGTGCATTGTGTAGTTGTGGTATCGTGACATGTGTACTCATTGTGTTGTACTCTATGTACATATATGTATTTTTACATCAGGTATAGGTGTATATATTGTGTTGTGGTGTACACTAGCTGTAGGAGTATGTATTGTGTGGTGTTGTACTCTAGGTGTAGGTGTATTTGTGGTATGTGAGGTGTAAGTGCATGTATTGTATGGTGTTTTATGTCGTGTGTGGTTGTATGTGTGTGATGCACACTATGTGTATGTGCACAAGGTTGAGGATAAGGCATTGGGTGTTTTTCGGGTGCGAAAACCAATTTGCTGTGCGTACGGAATAAGGATAAAGGTAGAAGCTAAGGATTGATTAAAGGATAAGTATTAATTTTTTATTTCTGTTTATTTATGCATGTGATTCATGATTTTGATCTATTATGGTTGTGTTTTGACCTAACCTGATGTGATATGTTTATACATGATGATTTGGTCAAAGATGTTAGTTTGACTTATTATGACGGGAAGTGAACAAAATTGCAAGTGTACCTTGTTGGCGGGCCACTAATGAGGTATGGATTGAATTTATTTCAATCTATTTTTAATCTAATAGAAATTATGTGCTTGGTAGAGGAAAGCATGAAATGCCCAATTGGGTGGTAAAAACTAATGGCAAGAATTAGTAGTAGCAACGAAATAAATTAGAACCTGTAGTAGTATGTTGGTAAAGCACTTCAGGAGCAGGGCCATTATGGGACACTGGTACCCAATAGTATCCATTGATTTCCATGGCCACGCTATGACCGATATGATGGTTTTGAGGCAAGAATATTCCTTAGCTGTTTACCTTCCGATGTGAGGAAGCCTTTCCAAGGGATGGATCACCCAAGATAGGGGGTGTCGGCGAACTTGGAAGGTGAGTGACTGCATGGAAGGGGGTGACTGGATTTCCCAAGGGACTATGTAGCAAAGAAGGAAAGGTTGGGGATGGATTTGTTTTGGTCATTAGCATTGCTAGATGGAATCAAATGCACATTGGGAGTGCGTTGTAGAACAATGAGTTGCTAATTGTTCATTGAGATGACAAGTGGCGCGGGATTATAGTGTTGGACATTGGATGCAGTTTTGAATCTGGGAGTGGATTGTGGACTTCCTGGGAAGGAGGTAATCCTGGTATTACCTTGAGGGTGGAGGTGTAAGCCTCTGGATTTCCTTGTTGCGGATGCAAGCATTGTATCCTTTTATTTGTCGGTTGAGAAAATGTGCATGTGTATATGTGTATATTATTGTAAATATTGTATCAAGCTGGATTTATAAAGTTCCATCAACGTTATGGTTATTTGCTGGTTGAAGCAAATGTGTATAAGTATATGTGGTTATTGTAAATACTGTAATGAGTTGTGTTATAAAACTCCAGTAAATGGTATGGTTTTCATGTTTTTAGTAGGATGTCATTGTAAATACTACAATGAGTTGTGTTATAAAGCTCCATGAGTAATATGTTTTGGTTGTCAGCAGTCTTGCTGGTTGTAAGTGTTTTTGAACACCAAGGATAGTGTTCCCCCAAGGGTTTTGTAATAGCCTTAGTTAAAAAATTCATGTAAATATAAAAAAATATAAGACCACGATCATGGGACATGTATTCCAAGCTAAATGGTAGGTAAAACATACTAGTGGGTGTTCATTTCGATTACTATGGCTAAAGGAAATTGGCAAAGGTAATGGAAAAGGATTTGGAAAGGAAAGAGGTATTTTTGGTAGATTTATTTATGAAAATAATGGAAATTAGGAGAAAATGGAGGTGAAAGGTCACAGGTTTCAAGTGAGGATGAAAGTGAAGGAAAATAATGGAAAATGAAGAAAATAGAGGCCTCATTGATCAAAATTCTTTTCAGGATCAGTTGGCAAGAATTTTGACAGGTTTTGGTGGAGCTCCCTTCTATTCTCTCTCTCTCTCATACTCTTAGACACTTAGAGTTTCTTGGATCACTTTGGCATTGGATCAAGAAATGCCAAAAGGCAAGAGGAAGGAAGGAGAAATCAAGGAAGAGTAGGATCAAGCAACTATAATAGGATTCTTTGTAGGAATCGATTTTCATGTGTGATTTTCTTGTTAGATTTGGCATGCATGGCATGGCATGTGGTTCTTTGTTGTCATGGCATGGGTTTTTCCAGGTGTGATAGTGTTTTCATCCTAGCCTTGTCATTTTTGGATGGCCATGGTGTGATGGGGTTCTCATGTTTTGGTTGAGCTAGATTTCCGGATGGATTCAAAGCTGAGTGAGGTGGATCTTTGAAAGAAAGAACACATTTCCTAGTGATCCCTGAACCAAACTATGGATTATAGTAAATCCACTCACCTAGTGCCCCCTAAACTAGACTGTGGGTTCTGGTAAAGCCAGGTATTTTGTGCCTCGGCAGTCCTAGGAATCCTCGACTGGTTAATGGCAGGACATATGATAAATCCTAGAGGTGGGTGCTCTCCATTAGGCCTAGTAATCTCGGGATGGGATGTACGTTAAATCCTGGAGAGTGGAGTCTCAATTAGGGCCTAGTGATCCAATGTGGATTATGGTAAATCCTAGAGACTAGGAGACATGAAAATTCCTCACTGTGTAGGTGGAGAAATATATTGGCATGCATACTTGTTTTGGCCTAGTGCTCTAGTGGAGATCATGGTAAATATTTTTATTACATGTTTATTTTTTTTGGCCTAGTGATCTGGTGTGGATTGTTGTAAAGCCTAGCTTCTATTGATGAGGGTGAGATGGTTTAGCCTCAGGATTCCCTGGTTGGTTCTTTTAGTTTGAGTCCCACATTCATGCTTGGAATATGGCACGAGGGTGATTGGATGAAGAGAGGTTTGGCTCAGCCAATCTATGGTTAGGTGGAACGTGGTAGTCCCATATTGGGTTGGCTTTTGCATTTATTAATAAGAGGTTCTTTCCTTGGTATTTTATGTGTAATGTATTAGTTTATATGTGGATCATATGGCTGATGTATCCTTGGTATTTTTGTTGTTATTATGTTGGTTATAAGCATGTATTATGACAGTGGTGATGTATGGATCTCATCATATTTTTACTTGTAATTGAATGAACAATGTATCTATGGCCTAATAAATGAAATTGCAGTTAATGATATGAGGGAACAATGCTTCTTAACAATTCTTGGATAAGTATAAGAACCATGTGCTAATATATGTTGTTTAAACTTGTAGATTACATATTTGTGATATGTTTGATGAAATGTTTGTCATGGCTAGTAGGGATCCAATCTATACCTTGTTAATGTTTTTTCAAATGTGTCATTCTTTTGTTTTGTAAATTCATTTCTAAACATGTCATTAAGTCATGGAAAGTGACCTGGAATATGGGCCTGAAAAAGTGGCACAAATCCCAGAGTCATAGGCAGAAGACTGAAGAGAAAATTCCTCGAACACTCACTTTCCCTTGTTGTGGGAGGGTTTGGAGCCTCGTAGATGCACCTTGGTCCATATCATGGGGGTCCAGGGGTTTGATGCACTAAAAAATTAGTCGATCTTAGGGGCTAGTTACCTGAGTGGTTGGGATGGCTCCTAAGAGTTCTTTTGGTGATGTGGAAGGTTTGTGTGATTTGTTTCCACCAATTCCACTTCCTTAAGGTCACCTAGGAGGTTGAATCCGATTATAGTGGCATCTCATCACATATTTGCCCTAGTTGAGCTCTAATTAGGCATGTTTGTATTTTGGTTCTTCTTTTACATGCATGGAATCCTATGCTTTGGTTCACTACATTGGAGTGGTAATTTGACTGGTGTGATGTTGGTCGTTTGAAGGGAGCACAAAGGTGGAAATTTGGGATCTCGGTGTAAGGTACCAATGGAGGAAACTTTCCTATGAGAAGAATTTAGCTTCAGTCAAGAAACATCTAATTGTGTTAGCGCATAAAGGAAATCTTAAGCATGCATGTGATTTATAGTTTGGTAAGCATAATAAGACCTTATTTATGGTTTATTGAGGTGTCCCTTATCCCTTTCAAGTTTTTTATACCCTTCAAGAAAGACTAATTGTTTCTACATACTATTGATACCATTAGGAGTATTTTAGCTTGGGTCTATAATTTATTTAGCTAGAAGGCGTTTCAATCTTCTAAATTAATAGTTGGGTCTTATCGCACTCATTTTTTGTTGGGTATCTAGTTGTGTTTCTCTACTTTTGGGACTCCCATGCAGTCCTAGATGTAGATGGTAGGAGGTATGGGGTCTATAATGGGTATTGGGATGGTTTTATATTTCCTAAAAATCTCTCAGGCTACCTATGGATATGGTTCTTTCAAAATTTATCAAATAGAGGAGGTGTTTCTTATGGGTCAAGGTTGAAGCCTCTTGTTGCTTGTCACCTAGTGTCTGTTGCATAGGGATCCACCTCAGAGGTTTCTATATTTTGTGTGATGTTGAGGGGGTGCAGCATTGTAGAGGTTGGTGTAGTTTTGGTTAAGCTATGGAAGTTCGAGGGTGTTATATCCATTGTGAGGAGAATTTCCTAGTGGGGGATAGTCTTGTGGGGGTGGTTCTGCTTGGTCATAAATCAAACCATATTGACCATCAAATCTACATGGGTATTGAGCATAGGAGATGGGTCTTGGGGCTAGGAGATATAATTTGGTATTGTTATAGTTTCATTTTGTGTCACTTCAAATGAGGAGGAGTTTTTGGGGGGGACAAGACTTTCAAATTATGCACCATCAATGTGGCAGGGCCTGGAGGGGCATTGGCCCAAGAAGACAAAGGGAAGATCGTAGGAGAGTTGATGTGTTGTTGGGGTTCTCTCTCCTGGCAGTGTGGATCTTCCACTGCCCTTCAATGCTCTTGATATTCAGTGTGGCATGTCACTTTTCTTCTTGAATAGCTATTCCAAGGCCACCATGATTATCAAAATGTGGTTATCGGTTTCATGATTTATCTGCAACACAACCAATGGCACATGAAATATCTGTTGGAAATGTTACAACAAGGTTAGAGGAGGGTATATGATAAAATGGATCACTTGGAAGGGATTTAGGCTCACATGGAAATTCGTGTCCATTGTGGCTTTAAGCCCCCAACATCTCCTAGAAACGTACCAGATAAACCCAGCTCTAGTTTTTTCCTTGGATACTTAATGATTTTGGATTCTATTCTTATCCTGGACGTATTTTGGTCTCATTAGTTCTTCTGGGTTTTGGTTATGGGTTGTTACTAGTTTTTTTTTAATCAATTTTCGTATCTCCCTTTTGGCCAACAAATCTAGTAGGAGTGAGGCCAAAATACTTTTGAAAATTTGGTGAATATGTTGTAATGCTTTTTATGAATTAATAAAATCCTCTTGATCTACAAAAAAAAAAGTTCACTCTAGGACACTTAGAACTCTGGGGAGCTTCAGCTCATGTGGATAACTCAACAAATTTATTTATTGAATCTATAGATTAATCCAACCTAGTTGATGTCCTTCCTATAAAATTAATTCCTTCTTGGAGTTAAAAACATCAATTACTAATATGGGAATCCCAAATTACTAAAATATTGGATCATTTTCTAATATTTGAAGAACTTCTATAGAAAAAAATCAAAAATTTATAATGGATAAGCTTTGGAGTGGGATAAAACCACTCCCCTATACTATTATATGTGAATATCACTTCCACAAATCTAATGGGATATTTCTAGGTAAATCCTCATTGTTTGGATGATCAATCACTCATATCAAAGCTAAAACAATCATGTATACCCTTTAACCCTAACTCTAGGGAATTTCCCTCTCCCCCCTGACAATTTTAGAAAAATATGAAGATAGTTAAAAGATCATCTCAAAATGGGCCATATTGAAAAGGGAAGTTGATGCTAAACTTATTGTGCAAGTGGAATCACAATTGGAGTCTTTCCTAGTATCCATTGATCTAGCTCAACTTACTCAGAAAATAAAAGGATTTATAAAAAAATACATTAAAGACAAAAATAAATAAACCTTCTCTTTGACAAAGAAAGGGAATGGTGAATCAAAAGTAGAGCCCTCTCACTACAAGTAGGGGATGATAACACAAAAAAAAATCATAGAATTACAAATCAAATGAAGCCTCTCAATACTATTTGGGAAACCACCAAACAATATGGCTTGAAAGTCTCTTATTTTGAACATATTGCTTCAAAAGGTTGTCAGTGTCTCAAAGACATTTTTCAAAAAATGGCAAGGAAACCATAGAAAAAATTATCAAATTTTCCAGATATTTCCTAATATGTATCACTCTTGATGAGAATGAGGACTTAACGGGTGAGATTTAAAAAATGTAATTGGAAATTGTCCTCAACGGTTTTTAGAAAGATAAAATCCTAGGGTCGGATGGGCTCTCTATCGAATTTTACATCAGTTGTTTCAACTTCATTGGGGATGATCTTCTTATAGTAGTGGAATATACAAGAAAACAAAACATAATATTGTCCCATTACAACTCCACTTTCCTTGCTCTCATCCCCAAAGTGGACTCTCCCTCCTCTTTTGACCTATCATCATCATATATCCCTTTGCAACTCTATATATAATATCATCCAAAAATGATTTCCCTTTATTTGAAAGTTGTCCTATCAAACCAAATATCTAAAGAAAAATTTGGCTTCTTGGAAGCGAGACAAATCCATAAAGAAATTGGTCTTACCTAAGAAGGACTCTACTCCATACATCTCTTAAAACAAAAAGATTTCATTTTCAAAGTTGATCTTTCCAAATCATTTGACCTAGTCAACTATATTTGCGTCTATCTCCTCCTCATTTATCATGGTTTTGACACTTCTTTTGTCACTTGGATTTATAACTATATTAGAACTTCATCCATGACCCTTCTTATAAATAAATCTACCTCATCTTTCTTCAATCCTAAATGGTGTATTAGGAAGGGTTGTTCTTGTAGGTTTTAACCCCGTACAGAAATTACCTGCATACGAATTCTAAATCACAAGAAAATAAAAATGCAAGAGCATAACCCATAAAACACATATACACAGAGATTTCCCACTGGATCTCAAAACCGAGACTACCAGCTTGATTTTTCATTATATTCCTTTCAATGTTACAATACATATTTATACATGCCGAAGCATCCAATACCATGGATCGAAACCATCGTGTCCAAAACCATGGACCGAAAAACCATAGGTAGGTTCGCCCAACCTAATATAGGGTCCAAAAAAAATTTTCTCGGGGCGTTGCCCCGAACCCCATAGAGGGGGGCTACCCACCCCCCTCTAACCCCCCGGTTCACTACGTAGGTTAGTTGTGGAAAGAATATAACACAACTCAACATTGGAGTCAGTTGTTAGCCTATGATAGAAGACCTGGTGAATTTATGGGTGTTCTTCCTCAATTTCCTATCACTTTAGGTGGGAAGACTGTCTTACTCAATATGATGGTGGTTGATAGCCCTTTAGACTTTAATATGATACTTGGGCGTGATTATGTCTATGATATGAATGCTGTGGTGTCTTCACTCTTTCGAGTAATGTGCTTTCCTCATAACAGGAATATTTTCACTATTGATCAGCTTGTATCTGATAATCACCACCCTAATTCAACTTTACTGTAGAATGCCCGTTGGTTTGTTCCAAGTGTTCAAGTAGACTCTACCCCGTCGTAGGTTAATTATGTGGCATTGAATCCTCAATGTTCAAATGCTTTTGAGAAGGATCCTTTGACCTATTATTCTCTTTCTTGGGACTTGGTCCTGGAAGTTAACCGAGAGATTCTTCCTATAGGGACATGGGACCCTTTAATTCCCTCTGTTGATCCTTGTAGTTCTCATGATTTCTTAGAACTTGTTTTGCCTTCATAGGAGGAACTCTTTGAAGCCATAAGTTTTGACTACCAAAGGAGTCCTTGGCTTGAGCCCTGCAAGGGGTTTGTTCAGCAGAACTATTATGCATAAGCCACAAGGCTGCGTGGTTCCCTGTACGATATTGTATATATAAGGTACGCATTTTCAAGTTTTGTATTCTATAACATAAGATCTTATATGAAGTTTATATGTGGGATGTATTAACTTCATGTCTAGTGTTCCTATTTATGTTTACATAACTTGGAAGATTTATGCTTTGGAAATTTTTATGGTTGGTCTGTTCTGACAGGTATTGGTTTCTGAAACTGGCATATAGGTTAGGTTTTTCTGCCTGCATTGTGCACTTATCAGTTTCCTT
>APFE030194721.1:254202-278420 GCA_000404065.3 Pinus taeda | reverse complement strand
AGATGGAGGATCTGTTGGTGGATAAAGATCAGTGGATCGCGGTAGATCTGGGTATTAAACCAACGGGAGTGACCGATGAAGAATGGAAGAAGTTGGATCGAAAGGAAAAGAGCACAATATGATTATGTGTCTCAGATTCAGTATTGCTAAATGTATCAGGGGAAGCTATGACGAAGGCTCTGTGGGAGAAGTTAGGGACTTTGTACCAATCTAAGTCTCTGGTGAATAAACTATTCCTGGGGAAGAAGCTGTATAACCTGAGGATGAAAGATGGAGACTCAGTGACAGAGCATCTGAATGCATTTAATACTGTGGTAAGTCAGTTATCATCTATTGATATTAAAATTTCAGATGAAGATAAGTGCATCAGTCTCTTGTGTTCTCTACCAGATTCGTGGAATTGTCTAGTTATTGCAATAGGTAGCAATGCAACTGCTTTGCAGTTTGATGAAATAGTCTCAGCCTTGTTGACAGAGGAGATGAGACGGAAAAATATGGACAACCAGAATGGTGATGCCTTGTATGTACGAGGACGGTCCCAAAACAGAAACAAATATAAGTCATCGAGTGGGAGATCTAAATCTCCAGGAAAACCTACAAAGGTGGTGTGTTGGAAATGCGGAAAGGAAGGGCACTTCAGAAGGGAGTGTAAATCTAAAGCTCCTGATAAAGGAAAAGGATCTAATGATTCTCCTTCTGCAAAGGCCAAAACCACCTCAGATGAAGGTGGGGATGTGTACTTGGCTTCTTCAAGTACACATGTAGATCATGAGGCATGGTTGATTGACTCAGGTGCATCCTTTCACTTCACTCCCCATAGAGAGTGGTTCTGCGAGTATGAGAAATATGATGGTGGTGATGTCTTCTTAGGAGATGATAGGAAGGCTAGAATCATTGGTCGTGGAAAAGTAAAGTTGAAGTTGCAAGGTGGAAGGGTTAGAACCCTTCCGGGTGTTCTGCATATTCCTGCGTTGGCCAGAAATCTGATTTCTGTAAGCAAGTTGGATGATGCAGGTGTAAAGACAGTGTTCGAGAAGGATACCTGCAAGATGGTTCGAGGAGCACTGGTATTGATGCGGGGAGTTCAGATTGGAACTCTGTACAAGCTGCAAGGTAGCACTGTTGTTGACGAGTGCAATAGTTCTATGTTTCCTGAAAATGGAGCAGAAAATCTAGTGGTCTCTGGAGAGAAGACCATGCTGTGGCATCAAAGGCTTGGACATATTGGAGAGAAGGGCCTTCGAATACTTCATGGTAAAGGTATGGTAGAAGGTATGAGTAATAGCTCTCTGGATTTTGTTTTCTGTGAAAATTGTGTATATGGGAAGCAGAATCAGGTGAGTTTCCCCTCTGGCCCTCTGGTGGTAAGAGGACGAAACAAATAATAGAGCTTGTGCATAGGGATGTGTTTGGACCTGTGAAGGTTCCATCACTGGGTAAGTTTGTGTACTATGTATCATTTATAGATGACTTCTCAAGGAATACATGGATATATTTCCTTAAGAAGAAATCTGAGTCTTTGATAGGTTTAAAGAATTTAAGGCTCTGGTGGAAAATCAGATAGAGAAGAAGATAAAGGTGCTAAGGACAGATAATGATGGAGAATTCTGCAGCAAGGAATTTGAAGAATTCTGTAAGAAGTGTGGTATAGCACAGCAGAAGACTACTCCATATACACCTCAGCGAAATGGAATCACGGAAAGAATGAACAAGACATTGATGGAAAGGGCAAGAAGCATGCTCAATGGTGCCGGGTTAGGACAGGAATTCTGGGCAGAGGCGGTGGAAACTGCATGTTACCTGGTCAACAGGTCACCTTCATCAGCATTGGATGATAAGACTCCACAAGAAGTATGGACTGGTAAGAAACCCTCTCTTTCACATATGAGGGTATTTGGATGTGATGCATATGTACATGTTCCAAAGGAGAAACGAATGAAGTTGGATAGTAAATCTGAAAAGTGCATCTTTATTGGGTATAAGGATGGTTTAAAGGGCTATAAGCTTTGGAACCTAGTAACAAGGAAGGTTGTGTACAGTCGATATGTGGTGTTCAGAGAGGTGAAAAATGTTATCAAACATGAAGTCCAACCAAAGGAACCTGTGAAGATAGAGTTTGAACTAAAGGAGGAAGAATCAGACTCTGTAGCAGAGGAGGAATCAGAAAATGAAGAGCCACAAACTCCGGCTATGAGCAGATCAGCTCGAGAAAGAAGGAAGCTATAAAGGTATATTCCATCTGCTTTCTGTTCAAATTTTGCTTTTTCTGTTACTAATGATGATCACAAAACTGTGAAGGAAGCAGTGGATTCAGAGGATGGAAAACTCTGGAAAGAGGCCATGGTTGATGAAATGACATCTTTGCACAAAAATGAGGCTTGGGATCTGGTGGAGTTGCCGGCTGGAAGAAACCCATTGGCAGTAAATGGGTGTTCAAGAAGAAGACAAATGCAGAAGGGAAGGTGGAGAAATACAAAGCTCGGTTGGTAGCAAAAGGTTATTCGCAGGTGCCGGGAATTGATTTTGGTGATATTTTTTCCCCTGTTGCCAAGGTAACTTCTATTAGATTACTTTTATCTGTTGCTGCTGCTTTTGATTTTGAGGTAGAACAGATGGATGTGAAGACAACATTTCTTCACGGGGATTTGGAAGAGGAAATCTACATGAAGCAACCTGAAGGCTTTGCGGTGAAGGGTAAGAAAGAACTAGTATGCAAGTTAAAGAAGTCTCTGTATGGGTTAAAATAGTCACCATGGATGTGGTATCAGAAATTTGATACATTTATACAGGGACTTGGCTTCACCAGAAGCAAAGCAGATCATTGTGTGTATTTTTAAATTAATTGGTGACCGTGTTATTTATCTGGTCTTGTATGTGGATGATATGTTGTTGGTTGGAAATGACAAAGAAATTATCCAGGATTTGAAGACCCCATTGTCCTCCAAATTCGACATGAAAGATCTCGGTGCTGCAAACTATATTTTGGGCATGGAAATTAAAAGAGATCGGGCAAAGAGGAAGCTCTGGTTAAACCAGAGGTAGTATGTCGAGACAATATTGCAGAGGTTTAATATGCAGGATAGTAAACCGATGTGAAGGTCCCTATTCCTGTAGGTGTGAGGTTATCTGCTGAACAGTGTCCCAAGACACAAGAAGAGGAAGAGGACATGTCCCCTGTTCCATATGCAAGTGCAGTCGGTAGCTTGATGTAAGCCATGGTCTGTACTAGACCAGACATTGCACATGCAGTGGGAGTATTGAGCAGGTTTATGTCAAAACCAGGGAAGGAGCACTGGACAACAGTGAAGCAGGTTTTTCAGGTATTTGCGTGGCACTAGTGATTATGGTTTGTGCTACCAAGGAAGACCAGGATTGGACAGAGTGTTGGATATCCGTGGCTTTGTTGATGCAGACTGGGCTGGAGATCTGGATCAGAGAAGATCTACAAGTGGGTATGTGTTTAACCTATTTGGAGGTGCAGTCAGTTGGATGAGTAAGAAACAATCTGTAGTGGCACTATCAACTACAGAGGCAGAATACAATGCAGCCCACGCAAGCAAGGAAGCAGTTTGGTTGCAGAGATTGTGTTCAAGTATGGGTTATATACAGGGAGCTATAAGGATAGACCTGTGACAGCCAAAGTGCAATTCCTTGGCAAAGAAACCCTGCTTATCATTCAGACAAAGCACATTGATGTTCAGTATCACTTCGTGAGGGATATGATAGAAGACAAAAAGGTGTTGTTGGTAAAGGTGGACACTTTGAAGAATATTGCAGATGCATTGAAAAAATCTGTGAGCTCTGAGAAGTTCTCTGGTGTAGAGAAACAATGGGCGTTTCAGGGCTGGAAAAATGACTAAGCTCTCCTGTGGCCCCCTGTGGAAAGAAAACAACAAGTGGGAGATTGTTGGGTTGTGTTATATTCTTTCCACGACTAACCTACGTAGTGAACCGAGGGGTTAGAGGGGGGGCAGAGACCCCCCTTCATTGCGCCGATTGCGCAGCGGGGGGATCACAGGGGGGGCGGTAGCCCCCCCTGTCCGGGGGGTTTGAGGGGGGCGGGTAGCCCTCCTCTACGGGGTTCGGGGCAGCGCCCTGAGAAAATCTTTTTTTGGACCCTATATTAAGTTGGGCGAACCTACCTATGGTTTTCAGTCCATGGTTTTGGACGTGATGGTTTTCGGTCCATGGTATTGGATGCTTCGGCATGTATAAATATGTATTGTAACATTGAAAGGAATATAATGAAAAATCAAGCTAGTAGTCTCTGTTTTGAGATCGAGTGGGAAATCTCTGTATATATGTGTTTTATGTGTTATGCTCTCGCATTTTTATTTTTTCCTGTGATTTAGAATTTGTATGCAGGTAATTTCTGTACAGGGTTAAAACCTACACTAATAAACAGTCTTCAACTCCTCTCAACAGTGTTTCACCCGAATTCTATAAATATTCCTCTTTGTTGGGTGCTTTCCCTAGTCAAACCCCTCCCATCTCAAAGCCTAACTCTATGAATGGTTGCATGTCATAAGCGTCATAAGCTACCCTTAAGTATTCTGGTACACGTGATCAACAGCTAGCTCCTCAACACCCTGTTGTTGCCCTCCCAGCTAAGCCCTATGGATCCACCCCCCCAAAACCTCCTTCATTTGTGGGTACCTCTCCTATGTTTCCACCAAGAACTTCTCCTCAAGGTCTCAACCATCCAAAAGCTATTCTGCTAGGACATTACCCTGTAGGTTAGATATGTTTCTTATTTCCTCCTCCAAGAGTATTTTTTGTCCCTATCATGGCTTTGTTGGTCCTTCCTAATATGACCCTGGGGATCCCAGTATGGTACATTGATCCCCCTCCAAGCATTTTGCCTGGTTAGCTAAGACCTTATCATGCTTTGAACCCGGTTCAACCAATCCCTACAGCCCCTACCGTTACTTCAGTTCCATCACAACCTCAACAGGAACCCACTCCTGTTGCTAAAGCATCTGGCGAGGGGAGCAAAGCTAAAAGGAAAGAATCAAAAGACAAGGCTCCCCAAGCTCCTCCAGCCCCTAAGGCCCCAAATTCATCACCTTAGTGCGCTTTGTGTAAAGTTGTTGGACACACCACCAATAATTGTCCTGAGCTTCCTCAACTCAAACCTTTGGTTCATGAAACATTCCCTGAGTCAAATATCCCTACAATTCATGTTAACATATCAGGACCACCTAAGAAACTCAAAACATTGCACACAAATCACCCTTGTGCCTTGTGTGATCATCATCATCACTATTCCCATTTTTTCCCTCATCTCGATGAATTTCACAATTTCCTTGAAGCACTTCACCAATACAAGGCTACTCATAGTGGAACCCCTACTCCTCTACCCGTGGATTCCAGTTGTCCTAGTCAACCAAAATAGGGGGACTCTAGTCCCACCATCATGATCCCTCCCCCTGATGTTGAGATGATGGACACCACAAGCCATATCCTTTACCTGTCATCATCCTTGAGTTCCTCATGGAAAAACCTTTCTGAGGCTTCTACGTGTGCTTCTATCAAACCTCCTTTGACAAAATACCAGGTCTCAACATCCATAGATCCTCCATCTACTATCTCGTCATCTACCATTCAATATGATGCATATGTGAACCTTATTTCTCTGGTTGATGCACCAGGTAACACCGTCGCATCATGTAGTTAGTCTTCCTCTTGTCCGCCCATCTTCCAGTTTAATGAGGAAATCATGGAAACCATGACTACCCCAATTATCCTTGGAACGATATGCACCATCGTGTGTACTTCCTCCCATATTTGGAGTCTACCACTCTAAATACATCTAGTATGCCCATAGCATACTTGGGGGTAAATAGGCCAAGTTGGGCCAATCTCATGCCAAGTTGGGCCGAGATGCTTGAATCCATTTTTGAGCACTTAGAACACAATGGTGCTCCACAAACCCCTCCTACTAGAGGGAAACATCCCCATATTTGCATACTAGATTAGTCCCCTCCATCACATATGTTTTTGGGCAATATCCCATGCTTAGGGGCATGATTGTTTTCCCTTGGCCATCTTCTCAATTGACTAACATAAGTCTCGAACTAGATCCCACTGGATCTAGGCATGGTCAATTATCCTCCCATTCCTTGGATAATTTGTCCTACCGACCTCTCCAGCAAGCCATATGTACATTGCATATCATAGACATTTGATACCATATCTTCAAATATTCTACTCTATATCCACATAGTCCCCATATTTGACTTCGTGGGTGAGGATGATTCTAGACCTCCTTTGTTAATTCATTCTTGGTTTCCTCTTCCCTTAATTCTTTACCAAGAACCATCATTCCAACAAGCATTAAGGCCATTTTTAGATAAGTAAGGCCACTTGCTTGAAAGTCACAGATCCCAATTCTGATGGTTGGTTTGTCCACTACGATCTCCATAAGATTTAGGGCCTTCTCCTCCTCTAAAATTGGAGGTAAAATGCCCTTTTATAGGAAAACCCACAATTTTTCTATCGCACATTACAATCAAACTGTAGCTCAGTTTGATGAACCATCATAACCATTGGAAATATCTCATCAAGTACTATAATGGTTCCTCCTTGGTATTTTATGATGTGATACTTCACCAAGAAGTCATTTTTACAAGAAAGGTCACTTCGCTGCCTCTCAAAATCGAATTTTGTCATAAAGTGACACTTATACTTTGAGATCCACCTCCTCTCAATACTTGTCATACCATATGTCAATTTTCCTCATGATTAACCATTATTTACTCATGTTTTGATTATCCCCACCTGGCCTAGTCTGTGTGGCAGCGTCATCAAGTCACCCTTGTTTAGAGCACCCGCGACGAGTCACCCATGCATTCTTGGAGTCTATTTCATATCCCATCATATCATGTCATAGTATTCCATCCATATTTGCATATCGTTTATCCTGTGCTTCCCATTTTGGCCTCTAATCATACTGTCCTCATCCCCTCCGGAGTTGAGCCAGTTGCTGCGAGGTCAACCATGCACTATATACTCTGACAAGGGAAGTCATCTATTTGCCCCTCAGTTCACTTTGTCCCCATTATCCTTGGTGTCATTCCATCAGTCACATTACTATTTTCCCTCATGCCTTAGTTGAGGATCCTCATTGCCTCATCTATTGTGGGCCCTATTATATCGACATCAGCTCATTTATTCCAGAAGAATGGCCTGGAGGGTAGTGTATCTTGGTTCCAACTTCCATTCTTGTTTGGTGGCTTAGATAAAGTAGAGGGACTCATTATTTCCCTTTGACTTGGTTGTTTCATGTTCATGATTAATACACTTGATGGTGCAATGATGTAGCAAATTGTACCAATGTTTCACCAGTATGTGTAAGATGTTTCAGACCTCATGTGGGGGTGGCTCTTCAGGCAACCCCCTACATTCCTGGATGCATTCCTATTATGCTACAGCCTCAAATGCAGTTCCACAAAGTTGATGGGTTTGGTTCCTACTGATCACAATGTTCATACCATGCATGTCTCCTCCAGATGGTCCATTCAGTTTTGCAGAGCCCTTCCTTGTTCAGCAGGGCCTCTCCGATTGTTCTACCCTCCCTCCCACCGATTTTTTGAGGGAAGGGGATTTGTATCTCATGTAATTAGATATTATTTTATTTATTCCTGGCTCATGTTTTTCTAGGTTCATTATGTATATGGGACACATTGTGTTATTTTCTAGCTCTGTTATGCTAGCATGTCATGTATCATTCACCATGTACTTCACTGCTCAGTTTTATATTTCTGGGCAAACCTTTATTTTTGTACTAAGTTATCTCAACAAGTATGGGTATGCCTCCTCTACCTCATTGAGGTCTAGTACCACAACATAAAAGGAGACTTGCATTAGTCTCGCCCCCTCTGTCACTATCCTTTTTTAATTCAACTTTATCGATCTCTCTCTCTCTCTCTCTCTCTCTCTCTCTCTCTCTCTCTAACTCCCCTATGTTGTCTAGTGATTGTGTCTTTACAATGCACTTCGGTCATACGTTTTGCTCCTAACACTTGTACATTGGGGGGAAATCTATTATCACCAAAAAATTGATCATCTAGCCTAATTTACTAGATGGATTGAAGTATAGCATGTAAAGCAAATTTTACCATAGTAAAATTTCTTTTGCTATGAGAAATTACTTAATAAACCACCTTTGTTAAGTAATGTATAGTTAAGCCCATGAAGAATAATTAAATAAATCACTATTTATTTGATTTTATTCTAGGAATAATTAATTAAACCATTGTTCAATTATTATTCCTTGTCATATTTGACCCAATCATGAAAAATAAACAGAGAAATCATTAATTATCTTATTTTTCACTAAGAATAATTAATTAATCACTAATTAATTATTATTCTTTGTCAAATTTGATTAAATCCCTTAGGAATAATGAAATAAATCTGTATTTGTTTATTATTCCTTATCTAATTCCTTGAGATGATAAATAAATCATTTATCTATTTATTATTTCTAAATAAATGTTTAAATACTTTTTCCCTCCTAAACAAATATAATAAAATATTCTAGGTGGTTATTCCAAGAATGGGATCAATAATATTTTATTATTGCTCATTATTCGAGGATAACTCAATATTTTGTTATAAATGGAAGGGTTTTCCATTCATTATTCACTATGATTATTTTCATTGTTGCACTCACTGTTGTAACTCTGATTATTTTCATTGTCGCACACCATTATTTGTTGGGTTTACACATTAGAGAGGAGAGAGACTCTACACAAGCTAAAGACATTTGAGGATAGCCAAGAACCCATCCCATAGAGGGGGACTGGTAACATTTATTTGTTCCCTTCACAGGTGTAATAATAAAACTATTCTTTGTATATCTAGTTTCCATTGGATAATTGGAGTTATTGCTCTTTCTTTTTGTTGTTTAACTATGATTATGGCATAGATTTGGACTTTGGCAGGTTTTTTTTCTATCAGTTGCTACAGATCTACAATGTTTAGCAACCATTTATATTTTTGAGATTGTTTGTCATCCATAATCTTAAGTGGGTTCTTTTTGTACATCTTTGAGAAGAAAACACTACAACAAAATTGGCGACTCAACTGGATTTTATACTTTAGATCCAGAAACCTTAGTGATCTTCAATTTTCAGCTTAGGGTTTCTTATTTTTTCAATTATCTTAATGTTTCCTAGTTTTTTAACCCTAGATTTGTTAAATTTTTTACTTCCGCAAGCTTTCTGGTCTTTTCTGCAGGTCACAAGAACCAGTCGCAACAAAGGCAACACTTTTTTCCAAGATTTTCCTACCGGGATCCACGGAGTAGAAATCACACTTTTTGGCACAAAAAAGTGCAATCTGTAGGCCAGCATGCACTTATCAGCCCAAAAAGTGTTATCCCTATAGGAAAACAGGTTAGTACCTATGATTTCTGGGTTTTAGGGTTTTTCTCATATCTGTTTTTGGGTTTTGGAGAGAGTTGTCTGTTGCGATTTTTGACCTCTGTCTCATCCCACTATCCACTCTGATTTACTCGTCGAAGTCTAATTTAGCCTCCCCTAGGGCTTCTAGTACACTTCCACCTTTCTAGGATGAGTTTAGGTGAGTGAGTAGTCTGACTTTCTACAATGCTTTCAGCCACATTTTCCAGATCTGTACCCTTCTATTTCATATATGTTAAGGTAGGTTGTTACCATCCATAGTTTCATATTTAAACTTGTTTGGTCATTTTCCTTAGGGTCCCATCAGTTGCCCTAGGTGTTTCACCCATCTCCCTATCTTTTTACAGTGATCTTCCTCTCTAGTTTTTTGTTGTTGTTGCACCAGTTTCCAGCAGCTTAGTTTCACTTGATCCTAGTCACACTGACATTTAGATCTCTTGACTATTTTAGTGTATTTTCCATCAATTTAGCCACCAACCAGCACATTGTTTGCAAACCCAGTTTGGGTGGGGTTTAGTTAATTGTTTTGTTGTTCATTTTTTGTTATTAATTTCAGTTTATTTTCCACAAGATTTTTTCTTTTTTATAAACACGATCTAGGCTTAATCAATAAATACACTTGCACACACAAGCACAGCTTAAGCAAAGGGTGATTGGTTTACACCACCAAGCTAAGGCTTAACATAATAAATTTATCTCCCCTCATCGAGACAAAGGCATATTATTGTTCTCCCTTCACCATTTCCATGTCACGTGTGTCTTACGACCATTATGCCACCAAGGAATTTGTCATGGAGACTATTAGGCCTTCACCCCTAGTTTCCACTTGGGAATATTACCCCTCCCCATTGGGTTCGAGTTCATAGCCCTCCAAGTCCCCATACTGACTCTTTTCCTGGTTTATTCGATTCCTCATTTGAGTCCGAGCCTCCTTCACCGCATATCTTCACCATGTCTGGGCTCACAACTCGTGCGGGAACCCAACCTAGTGTTGGCTCCAGTTCTATCTCAGTTGTCACATCAAGCAGAACAGTCTCAGGAACTGTTATGGTAGCCCCCATGCTCCCCTTTATGGTTGGGTTAAGTCTACAGGATTTTAACCAGTTGAAAAACAACCCCATACACCATGATGTTGGTTGGCCTTCTATGTCAACTAAGCTTCCCTCAGACATCCCAAAGTTTGGGGGTAATACTGGAGAGGATCCTACCAACCATGTCTGATCCTTCCACATGTGGTGTTCGTCCAACTCCATAACTGATGACTCCATTCGTCTTCATCTATTCCAACGCATGCTCACTAGAGATGTTGAAAAATGGTATGTATATCAGACCTCTGCATCTCATTCCATTTTTGCAATGCTTGCTAAAGAGATCCTTTCATATTTCCACTTACCTCTGTGGTACGACGCTGGTACGGAGCTATTGACCTCATTCCATTAGTCCTCTCCCACTTTCCTATCTGACCATGTTCAAGAGTGGTGTGAAGGATGATCACATGTCATGCCCCATCTTTCGAAGACCGTGTCTATCTAGATTGGTTTCTTTGGAGCCTTCTAGCACCCATTAGAAATACGCTAATATTATAGGGACTTAACATAGATCCCCTACATCAGTACGCAAGCAAAGGAGGTCATTTGAGAGGTACATTGGTTACATGGCTCTCATGACAGAGCTCATTGAGTTAGAGCCTTCTTCATTTGAGGAAGCAGAAATATGTTTGGGTTAATTCCATGGTGAAATAATATGAATCCATCGTAATTAAAAGTGTATGGGATGTTGTGTCGAGACTAGAAGGGAAATCAGTGGTTGGTTCCAGATGGATCTAAAAAGTGAAGCATTCAGCTGATGGGAGCATCGAGAAGTACAAGGCCAAATTTGTGGCCAAAAGACTTTCTTGGGAAGAGGGGGTTGACTATGAGGAAACATTTTCCCATGTGGAAAGGTACTCCTCCATCAGATCAATTCTTGCATTAGTTACGCAGACAGGGTGGATGATCCACCAAATGGATGTGAAGACTGCCTTTCTCAATGATGTTTTTGAGGTGGAAATTTATATAGAGAAGCTAGAAGGATTTGAGACATATGATAGGGATTCACATGTGTGTAGACATGGCCCCAAATAGGTTCCCTAAGCATGGTACACTCGGATTGACAATCATCTCAATGGAATTAGCTTCACCAAAAGTGAAGCAGATGTGAACCTCTATCACATTGTGGTAGATGGTAAGTTGTTTATTCTTGTTTTGTATTTTAATGATTTAATATTGACAAGTGATGAGAAGTTGATCCACTCTTTCAAAGAGGGTATTTCAAGGGAATTTGAGATGAAATACATGGGCTTAATTCATTACTTCCTCAAGCTAGAAGTATGGCAATGTTGTGGTGAATTAACTTTGTCTCAAGGGAAGTATGCCTCTGAAATACTACAATTATTCACATGGAGAATTCTAATCCTATGGACACGCCTCTAGCTACAAACTGGAGGAAGGAGAATCTCACTTCAAGTGAAGAGGTTGATGTTACCATTTATAGGTAGCTTGTGGGGTCTTTTATGTATCTTATGAATGCAATACCTGACATGTGCTATGTAGTAAACCAGCTTAGTCAAACTATGGTGAGGCCTACCAAGTTGTATTGGAAAGCAGAAAATCATGTTTTACAATATCTTAGAGGCACTACTGAGTATGGATTATGGTACATGAAGAAAAAGAAAGTGAAGCTCCAAGGCTTCACTGGTGCATATTGGGCAGTGATTCCATCAAACAAGAAAAGTACTTCAAGTGTTATCTTTAGTGTTGGTCTGCAGTTATTTCCTAGTATAGCAGGATGCATAGGTCTATGGCGATCAGCTTAGTAGAGACTTAATACATTGTTGCAAGTCAAGCATCATGTGAGGCCATATGGATGAGGAAAATACTTGTGGGTCTTTTCCATCAGGAGACGGATTTGATAGCGATATATTGTGATAATCAGAGTTGCATTAAGCTCTCTGAGATTCTGGAATTTCATGAGAGGTCCAAGCACATTAATATTTGGTATCATCATTTGCGGTACTGTGTGAAGAGGAGAATTATGTTGCTACAGTTAATTCCAACTTAGGAGAAAGATGCTAACATATTGATAAAGGCAATGTCAAGAGGTCAATTTGAATTCCACATGTGTAGGGTAGGGGTGGTGAAAAATCCCTTTCTTTCTAAGTGAGAGTGTTAGAAAGTGTAGTAAGAAAGGCTCAATTTGACTTTAGCCTTAGTCAAATTTAGTAAATCAAATTTACACATTAGCGGGACAAATTGGGGGCAGTTAACTAGTGTGACATGGCTCTTGTCACTCATTTAGATCAACTAATTCAAGTTAGTGGGATTGGAGTTCAGTCATGCATGTGTTAATTGCTAAATTTTAGAAATCTAGTTCAGTTATTTTCAATTGTACTCAGTTAACTGACCTCTAACAATTAATAGAGTCATTTGAAGGTTAGTTGTGCAGTGAGATAGCAACCTAATTCATAGATCTATTAGTTAACTGATCAGTCAGCCCAAATAGACCAAACATGCATGGAATTCAAATTTCTCAGTTGGAGTGGAGGAGACAAATGCTAGTGTAACATTATTGCATACTAGTTAAGTGTACAACGTTTGCATGCAGTCGGGAGATCAATTCCTTGGGAATTGTGCAAGGAAATAGGGACTTCCCTATTTTTAGGAGCTTGAATTAACTCAGAATTACGCAAAAAAATAGGAGGATGGAGGAGGCATAAATTGACTAAGTGTTGCCCAAAGTTCCTCATTCAATAGAGAGTAAAAAAGAAAACTTTTGTAGGTGGTGCTCAGAGCTGGAGCATGCAATTGTAAGCCTTTCTCTATTCAACTCATTAATGCAAAGAGGCCTGGGGATTTTTTCCCAATTGGGTTCCCCTAGAAATCATTGTTTACTTGTGTTTTTTCTTTATGCATGTCTATGCATGCTGTTCTAAATTGTGATTTTCATTCGCAAATTAGTAGAGTAGAATTTGTCTCTTTATTTCAGTGCAATTTCTTGAGCAGTTGCAATTTCTATGAAATTTATACACTTTGAACTTCCTTCTAAGAGTTAAAAATATTTGAACCTCTCCCCCATTCACATCTTGGAGGCTCCAAAGTTGTTATAGACATGATGAATGGCACATCTCGATTGATGAAATGCACATTGTTACCTATATATCAAGGAATTATTACAAATCTTATACACTTCACTCATATCACATTTGATCACATTCGCAAGGCTAGGAATCAATTTGTCGATGACCTCTCTAAGAGTGGACTAGAAGTGGATGAGGGCAATGCAAAACTCATTTAAAAAAAAGGATGGCTGCATCATAGAACATCTTCTCAACCTATGGAGATAATTTAATTAAAATATCTCAAGCATTTCAATTTTTGTTTTTCTATGAAATCTCAATTGGTTAGTATTTTTTTTTATCATTCTAGAGGCAAGATGTATGTGAACAACATAGAAATCAGAATATTTATTTTATATGCACACACATGGGACATTTCAGGATCCTAAAATTTGTTTACATTTTGTGATTTTTCATTTATCTCTAGTAACATTATATTGCCAATGTATAAAAAAATGAAGGAACTACAAAAATTTGTCATAAGGTGATCATAAAATCCATTTTTGTATAGATATAAGCATTTGATGCCATTTGTGCATCCTTTTGGGCTACTATAGCCTCAGGAATGCTATAGTGATATACAAACGTAAATTATTACATATAACTAATATTACTGGATTTTCATCAAGTCCATTAGCACAATCAACTGAGGATGGGCCTCAAAAGCAAGGTGACCCAAGATCAAACCTTACATGGGTTGGTTGTGCCCTATTCGAGGGGGAGGAGACATGCTAAAAAATCCAGTCATCTTAGGCCTGGTGTGGCCTAGGCCAAGTGTGATCCCCGGGTGACTTTGATTGATTAGATGCCCCTAGCTCATGGCTCCTCAAGCCACAAGTCAAGCCTAGAGGATCAAAAACAACTTGACAAACAAACAAACAAAATATTACTAGCCTTTCCTCTTGGAAAAAGAAAAATAAAACAAAACAAAAAAATATCATTTATTAGGTAATTAAATTATTTTTTATTTCTTTCACATATTTACTAGTACAATCATTGTTATATATGTACTTTTTTCTTTCGTATTCACAACATCATATCCAATCTTGTGGAGAATTGATTAAACAGTATGAAACAGCTTGTGAATAAGTTTTAAGACCCTCAATTTAAGAAAAAGATTTTGCATTTAAAATATTAGTGTGTTTTTTCATCACCATTTAAAAAGAAATTAAGTAAAAACTTGAAATACATTCGATTTTTATATTTTCTTTTTAATCAATCAAACTTTTTTTTAAATATTTTTGTATCATCTTGAAAGAAAAACATCAAGAATTTATAATATTTTAGAGAGGAAAAGAAAGAAAAAAACTATTTTCAAAATAGAAAAAACTATGTTTGGGGTTCAAAAAATTTAGGTATTTGAACTTATTTGTAATATTAAAAACTATAAATGGATCTTAATGGAGTTGAAGATGTTGTCAGAACAAGAAGTTGTGGTGAAAAACTATGTTTTCCTATCCTTCATTGTTCCTCCCCCTCGTGTTGATTGTTTTGTTGTAGATTTGGGGTTTAATTTGTGGTTGAGTACAGGATTTTCAATCTTCATGGTAGATCTAGGATTTTTGTCATTGAATCAGGATTTGTCTTGGTTTTCAGTCAACTCGATTTTCTATCAATTTGAATGTTCTTTTCATGTTCCATGTGTTCACAACTCATTAGGGTTTTTCCTACTGTCCAACTATGATCTGATGGTGTTTCTCTACTTCTTGAGAGGTTGAGATCATCTTTTGTTCAATGGGCCTCCCAAGCAAATTTTTAAAAAGGTGGAAGTAAATTCCCTCTCTTGATTTGCGTTTTTCCTCTTATTGAAGGAAAGAGGGTTGATTGGTAAGTTCACTAGCCTTTGGCCTAGCTATAACTTTGTTTTAGAATGGGTCTATCCTAATTGGGTAAATCATGAGCACATTTGTATTTTTTGTTATAGAAATGGTTATTGATGTTTTTTCTTTCTGAAAATGAGGATAGGGATCATATCTATGGATATTAACCTTATTTCATGGACACTAGAGGAATGTTTCTCACCCAGTGGTATCTAGAATTCAATCCCATAATGGAAATTTCTTCTGCACCAGTGTGGATCATATTTCCATATATTTCCCTTCTTTGTTGGGTCGAAAGTATTTTCAAGCCTATTGGGGATAAATTGGGCCAATTTATTCCTAGTTGTATGGCCTAGGAGAATAACTTCCACTAGTAGAAAATGATGAAATTAATGACTAGGTGACTAAAAAGTTAGTCACCACAATTATTTCAAGTGAATTACTACTAAATTTGAGCAATTTTAAGTGATTGAACTAAAAATGACTAAGTTAAATGACTAATTTAGCTTGGGGATAAAATATATGACTAGATAATAAGTGACTAAACTAAAAGCGACTAACTTAAATGGCTAATTTAGTCTATGATTAAAATATATGACTAAATAATAAGTGAAAAATTAATAATGGTTAACATAAATGACTATTATAGTCCAAGAATAAAAATATGACCAAATAACAAGTACAACAAGTATATGAATTAGTCATTTATATTAGTAATTTTTAATTATGTACCAGTCCAAAAATGGAAAATTGCAATTTTGATACCGAAGTGTTACATTTCACTACAGGGGTCTGTGAATCCATCTGCATTGTTAAAATTTAGAGACAAAGAGGTCTTTGAATCCATTTACAGTGTTAAAATTCCATCAACAGGGTTAAAATGGCTTTAGAATGTTGTACTTTAGCTACTTTTTTATTTTTTTCTCTGAATATTTTCTAGGTATATTTTGTGCAAAATTGAGTAGATGTTTGTTAAAAATATAATTTTGAGTGGTTTAATTTGTACAATCTAAATGATTTAAGGGTTTTTCAGAGTGTGGAATTTATTTATTTAGTCAAATAAATAAATATTAGGAATTTTATTTATGTGGATGCTAGTTAGGAAGATGATTACCAATATTATCCAAGGCAACTCGATTTGAGCACGTACTCATGTTCTACACAGGAATTGTGGATGATACTGGTTTAACTAAAAGTAGGATTATGCATTAATTTCATTGAACCAATCTTATTTCCAAGTTGAAAAAAAGGTGCAGTACAAGTTTCAATGTTGAAAATGGTAATCAATAATACATGGGATGTTGCCTTTGTAAGAATCAAACATTGATGGAAGTTCGAGGTGATTATGTTCCAGCCACCTATAGATCTCAGTCAAGTATTGTCTTGTCCTTTCGTTCTTCAGTCCCTCTAGTCCACCTTATTTAGTATATTCATTTCAAATTCAAACATTTAGGACCTACACTAATACTAGTTAGATGAATGAGAGTAACTCAAATTTTTATATTAGGAATTTTATTTATGTGGATGTTAATAATGAGATCCATGTATACTAAATTACATATATACATTTGAGTAATATATTCTTACTACCCAAACTAAAAGTAATCAAGTGTCAAGAGAAACCCAAGTGATATCGTTGTTGTGCATATCAATATTCAGAAAAGGAAACAGATGCTCAAGCATTGCTATCCAAACTTATGTATACCCTAGATCGCCATATAAGTGAGAACCTTGGGTGGGTTTTACTTTGGAAAATTGACTTATTTAATTGAAATTTCATTTTACGGATTATATCCATGGTGTTAGTGATGTCAACTTGTGGAGGGTTTACCATAGCAAGAGACCCTAACTACCTAAAATCTTATTTATGGAAAATCCTTTTTAGATATGGAGTTATTTTACTTTTTTAGGTGGGGATATAGGAATTGTACTAATCATTAGTTTCCATTCTTCATGTAATAGTTTTGGGTGCATTAACATTTTTTCAATAGTTCAATACATGCCATGGGATGCCATTGTTGTTCTAGAATGGTGCATTAATGGAAGGAGAAAATACAATATCCATGTTAGAAGAGTGCAAAGCCTTGATTTAGTTAGTGAAGTTGACACCATTATAGACTTATGGGGAGAGTGTTGAGCCAAATTCACATGATATCCACTTGGGGTGAGTGTTGATACAATGACCAATATCCTTTATCTACCCACTAGTTAGTGAATATGATTACCAATATCAACCAAGATAGGTCGATTTGAGCATGTAATCATGTTCTGCACAGACACTGTGGATGACACTGGTTTACCTAAAAACATGATCATGCATTAATTTCAGTTAACCAATGTTAATGCCAAGTTGAAAAAAAGGTGCACTACAAGTTTCAATGGTGAAAATGCTAACCAATAATATGTTGGACGTTGCCTTTGTAAGAATCAAACATTGATTGCAGTTCAAGGTGATTCTGTTCTAGCCACCTATAAATAGCAGTCAAGTATTGTCTTGTGATTTCATTATTCATTCCCTTAGGTCCACCTTATTTAGTATCATTTCAAACATTTGTACAAACTTTGTCACCTAATAGGTACTCTAGTAAGAAATTGAGCACAACAACAACACTTAAGAAATTGAGCACAACAACAACACTTGCAGATTCAACATGAACGATTAGAAAAGCTTGCACGATTCCTTCCTATTATCACTTTTTACTTCTTTTGATGCATATGAAAGAACTCTTTAGGTTGACCCTCAGTAACCACCAGTAGAACTACTGAATTTACACCATATGTAAATACTAAACACTAATAATGGTAAAATAATTGACTCTTTTATTATTCGAGGCATCCATTATATCTATATATTGTTCATAAACATCAAAATTTTAATAATGGGAGCAAAAAATAATCTTGTACAAAGAAATAATTAGATCATACTAGAAAGACAAGAAAGTTCAAAATATTAATGACACCATTGTGCAGAGATGTAGATAATAGGCATTTAACACATGCCTCAATCTTGACAGAATAAAAAAATTTGAATGGTTGGTTTCTTGTAAATGTAATCCACAACATGCTATAATGTGATATGTGTATGCACATATCTTCTCAAGCTCTACACTAGAGAAGGTTTGAGGACTAAGGAGGCTCCACACAGATTCATGGTGAGTAGTTTCAGTTTGAGTTGATGTGAAACTTCACACAATACATACATTTTTGTAACATGTTGATTTGGATTTGTATATCTGAAACTACAGAGAGTGTGAGGCTACAATGGATTGATAGGATCTAGACACCACTACAGACATTTTGGGACAAAATTGTCTAGATCCCCCTCCATGTGCACGAAGAGATCAAGATAACACCAATCTCTCTACTTCTTTCCTTTGTTGTTTCTCAGATAATATGTGGACCGCAATAAGGGCACTAATGACATATTTTCTACAAATAATAAAGAGGTTTAATTTCCACCCTTAAATCATGAATTCCATAAAATTAATATACTTAAAATTTGTTGGAAGAAGCTAAGATATGCGGCCAATCTAAAGTTGTTGAATTCATTTCAATTGTAGATTTGGGGAATATTCTAGAATCCTAATAACAACATCGAGATCAAACAATTACTTATCCAAATTGTAAATTCCTGGAACATCCTGAATCCCTATCCCTTGACCTAAAATCTATGAACACCCTAAGCCTTAACCCCTTATCCTCTTAACTTGTGATCATTAACCCCTAACCCCCACTAGTGCGTATGGGTTGAAAATCCAATGTCGTACTCTGATAGGTTAGTCATACTATTCAATTTTACTTGCAAATATTTTTTTATTTATAAAAAAAATAAAAAATAAAATAAAATAAAAATAAAAAACCGACATTTGTCATATATCCAATGTTGGTGTCCCAAATTGTTGTATTTTTACCCTATTCCCATAAGCCTTAACCTCTTCTTTATCTCTATTTAACCCTCTCATTCCTACACTAGTCCAATATAACCATCTATTCCTACATATACTATGTATTTCATAATTAAGATTTATTAAGTGCTTTATTAATTACTTTACATATATTTCATACCTTTTAGTATCTCTTGTAACTTATGTTTAACTTTCCTAAAATTAATTGAAGAACTAAGTGTTAATCATTATTTAGTGTGATTAGTGTAGGTAGATTCCTGCACTTCCAATGATGTTGCTCCATGATAGTTTGAATCCTTCCATGCGGGCGTTTTTTATCCACAACTCCTAGTTCAGTTGTGGAATATCTGAGGTTAGATATTGGTGACATATAGTTAGGGATACTTGCCAAGAATATGGTCTACAGCTAGCAAAGTTCATGCTTTATTATAACCATTAGCCAGTTTTGCAATGTTGTTTGTTAGTCCATTCGACTGAAAGGCTTGAATAGGAAATGGTTGTAATTAGCATAATATGGCTAAGGCTGAGAGACTGTATATAATGTAGATTGTAGGTAGAGCCAAGCTAGCGATCTCTGAGTTTGTAATTTCATTTACTTTGTAATTTTGTATCCCCCTCAGTTCTGGGTTGGACTCGCATTATCATGTATATTTGTTGATCAAGTTTAATACAAGTAACTTGCCATGTTTTCTTCATGCTGTGTCTAATTTTTATTCCATTCGTGATTAAGTGTTGAACCATTTTGTTTCCTAAACGAGAAATGAGATGGTTGGCTAGGGCCCAGCCAACCCAGCTCGTTTACCCTTGTGCTTTCACCATTTAAAAGGTTTGTGTGAACATTTATTCATTTGTAGTTGCATGGCTCAGATTCTTCTTATGTTTATTTCATATGTTCTGAGTTAAATTCATTTCATAGTCAAGCGTGAAAAAATCCGTAGTTTGGAAGTTTCATTAGGTTGATTTCTTTTTTGCAATTTCTTTCCTGCAATTACTTTCTTGCAATTTCCTTCTTGCAATTTTTTTCTTGTAATTTTTGTCTTAGTTTGCTTCTGCGTGGGTCATGCAGGAAGATTCTTCATATACCAGTGCATGTCGTTTCCTGCACTCTGGTTTATTCATTTACTTCATAGCAAGTGTTACGTTCCTTTTCTTGCTTATAATTTCATTTATTCCTGCAAGAAAAAGTATTGTTAATTCAAGTAATCATTCTTAATGTTAAGATTTATACTTCTGAAGGATCTAAGAATGTTTACGTGAATTAAGGAAGGACATTATTGCAAACACTATACTTTACACTTACATTTTATGACTTAAGAAAAAGTAACAGAAACATTATAAGTGAATTGCCGAAAGTTAGTTTGATGCATGCAAATTACTTTGACTACTGCTTTGATTATTCCAAATTGTTTTTTCTTTATGAAGTTTCCTTTCATTGCAAAGTTCAATTAATTAAAGCATTTTTTTCACGTGTACTTTATCTCAGAATATAGTTTGCAATTGCAATTATTTTTAACGCGTCTTTTAATTCTATCAAAAGTAAATTGGAAACTTTGGTGAAGGAAGATTTGTCTCAATGCAAGAGCTGGTCTCTTGTCACAGGAATAGAGTGCTCTAAGCCTTGAGGCTTAGAGCACCTCCACAAAGACATAAGTCTTCAGTAAAGAAGGTAAAATATACTTTGTCACTTAAGTACTATACCTGCACTAGTGCAAGTAGATTACAATAGTACAAGAATAGGTTGCTTTTTGTAGAAGGAAGATCAATTGGGAAACAGATCTTTGCGAGGGCCCACTTGCTAAGCTATTAGCCATCTATATTGAAGATAAACATATTATTTCATTTCAGCATTTAATATTGCTTCCAGTTATGTGAAATTTCATTTACTTGATTTCCTCACAAATTATTCCTTTACGTTCCTGCACTAGAATTGCTTTGGTGTCGATTGCCTTTAAGATTGTTTTTTGCATGACTCTACAACATTTCATTTAAGAACAAGGATTAGGAATAAGAAAAGTTCATACCACTTCTGGAATTTCCTATGCTTCGTCTCTAACTTTATGAAACCCCTGGGTTGACAATTAAGTGTTGAAGGAGCTTGCTTAAGTGCAATTCCTGCACCCAACATCCAACAAACACAATTATCTTCGGATATCCTACAATAAGTTATTCATATATTTGACGATAATTTTGTTGGTCAAATATGCAGCGACAATTGAATGTTCGTCAAATATTTGACATTTGATTAGGTTAATTATCTATCTATTGGAATACTAACGATTGACAAAGTCAATATTTTCCCAGCTGGACAACATCTCTGTGGTCAACATCCATCAAAAGTTCAATAGAATGGCTATTTTTTCATAATACATAGTATTTTATTTTTCTAATTGCATTAAAAATAGTTAAACACTATTGAGGTTTGTTTTTTAAGATAATCTTATAGTTGACCCATACACAAAAGCTAAGGTTAATCTATGATTAAAAATAATGTTGATTTTGGTTACGGTTTTATATAATTAAGAAACTTGGTCAAAACCATAGAGGTGGTTGTGAACATTGGTGAAAAAACTTTCCTTTCATCACTAATTTTCACCACCCTTATAATGCATATGCACATCCTAATGGAGCATGTATGACTGCCAACAAACCATCAAAACCTAATTAGAGCCCTTGAAATTAGTTTGGTCTAAGTGTTAAGAAAACCATAAGGCATCAATCCCAACTTCCAAGGATAGGATGATGATGATGATAAATATTATGATGGTTACAATGACAATGATGATGATGCTAATGACCTTGGCCATTCTTCTCCCTTTTTAAATGTCATCATTTTCATAATCATAATCATTATCTTTAACATCATCATCCAATTCATCATCATTGTCATTAAATTTTGAGGATTTCCCATCATAGATTGCAAGTTGGATGTCATAGGACATGTTACCCCACTTTCTATACGATTTTTTAGAGGATATTTTTAATTTTTTATTGTCATCTCAACCTCTATGATTCTTTTCACATCGATCATTTCCAAACTGACATATATGGATCTATATGTAATTCATGGATGTATCATTGGTTTGATGACAAATTGCCTTGTTCATCTAGGACACTAGGTGTAGGAAGAGGTTACTTTAGCTACCACATTTAGCCTAATATGTATGATCCATGTGTATATGATATCTCCGATGTGTATTATTTCTACTGTGATCACTTAAGAATTCTATTCTAAGTCTTGATGCTTTGGCTATAATCTCTAAGTTTAATTTTTCCATGTTGTTACTTTCCAATGACTCTTAATTAATGACATAACATAGTACCATCCTTAATTCAAGGAGATCATAATGATATACTTGTTTTGTTTTGTGATTAGGCTGAGCCTCAACCAGGGCTAGCCCTTTTATTGGATAGAGGTAGACTGATCTACCCATAATGTGATGTTATTCGCCATGATTGTGTGAGACTTAGTCGAGCTTGGATGCCCCTTTGGATAGTTAATTCCCCCAAAGTGGCTTCCATCCTCAACCCCTCCCCATGAGGTTTGAAACTGTGACCTAAGGGGACAAAACCCCATGCAAACCAAGTATTCTACACCTCATGGGTGATAATGATATACTTATTAAAAGATAAGTAACCAAATACCCAACAATATTGACAATAACAAATTAAACAATTCCCTTAATTTATTTTAAAAGTATTATTATATATAATCGTTGAACAATATTATTGACTATTACATGTATAACAATTTGTTTTAGAAATTCATTAATAACTATGATTAAATTTATCTATTTTAAGTTTTAATGTTATTAAATATATAAATAGATTCAAAACTTGAAAAAAAAAAAAAAAATTAATAATAATAATAAAAAATCAAAAATCAAAATATTAAGTATATATAAATTTAACAACTCAACTTTAAAATATTAATAAAATAACATATTCTTTTTTCGTTATAGATGTATTCTATGTACACAACAAATTGAGAGTAAGTTAAGAAGAGAAGTAGACATAAGATGTAGATTTCAATTATGGTTTAGGGGCTAAGGGGTTTAAGGTTTAGGGGTATAGGGTGTAAGGGGTTAGCGGCTTAAGGGTTAATAATGTTAAACAGACATGGGGAGCGAGAAAGATATGAATGATAAAGCATGCATTACAATTTTATTAACAATAGATATACATTTATAGTACAATATGGTGACCGTTGGGATTCACATCCCAAGGTCACTTGGACTGCTTTGTCTCTTTAGCTTCCACACTAACCCATTTAGGATTAGGTGTCCAACATTCCCCCCCTTAATCCGCAGGGTTATGTATGAGTCCAAGAAGAGAGCTGTAATACAAAATGTGTAGAAATGCATGGCAGCACTAGGCTGAATGTGCTCTCTGAAATGTTGGTATATAAAGGGCAGTGGTTTAAGGATGGCCACCAACACTGGAACGCTTAGTGCAGTTCCCGAACTCTTCCAAAACTGGCAAGAAGCTGAAGTCTTCTGCTAGAGGAAGTGATCCTATTGTTTTAAAGAGGGAAACCTTCAACCATAAAAGGGAGGTCTCACCCCGCATAAAAGGTAAAAATTCAACCTGAAAAGGGAAGTCTCAACCTGTGATGGTTTAAGGATGACCAACAACTCTGGAATGCTTATGCAATTCCTGGAACTCTTCCAAAACTGGCAAGAAGCTGGAGTCTTATGCTAGAGGAAGTGTTCTCAATTTTGTCTCTGGAACGCTTCCAAAACTGGCAAGAAGCTGAAGTCTTCTGCTAGAGTAAGTGTCCCACATCGACAACTGAAGGCATGTTCAGGCATCTTTGTCTCTGGCTACAACTATGAAGTTGGTGTGGCAGGTTGTGGCTCAGGCTTGCTTGATGTGGCTTTGAAGCTTGTAGATGACCATCATTTCCCCCCCTGTC
>APFE030194721.1:211449-254182 GCA_000404065.3 Pinus taeda | reverse complement strand
AAACTCAACTGCAAGACTGTTCAATATTCTGGAACAAGTTCTAACATGTGTTTGGAATATCTTCTTGGCTGTTGATGCCCATTGCCAAGAAGCAATCCATCCTAGCTGAATCTTTGTTCTTGTAGGACGTTTGTTTCTGAAGCATCTGTGTGAAGAATGACTTGTTTTATGACAGTGCTTACATGGATGAAGATAAAAACAATGATCTTTCAGATGGCCAACTCGGTCACAGTGTTGGCATTTCACATTCTGTCGCTGTTGTTGTTGCTGTGGAAGAGGGGCAGAGTCTGGAACAGCTGAAGCTGAACTGTCATGAGGAGCAGGTGAACTGTCATGAGGAGCAGGTGAACTGTCATGAATGAAACCAGCAGTCTGAAACTGAATGGGCTTGGCATAGTCTGGAATATGAAAGGACAAGTCCTTGTCATATCCAAGACAAGTTTTGTGCTTGTTGTGGACAAGCTGTTCCCAAGGTCTGATGATGGGCTTGGGAAGTGCAGATTGAGTTTCTGCATCTGCATGTAATCTTGCTGCTTTGTTTGGTACTAAATCTGAATGAACTGTAACATGCTGCTGATGGGTGGTTGTCTCAATGTTCTGAACAAAAACAGGTTCAGAATGGTGTCTATTTTGATGTAGCTCTTCTTGCTGTAGCTGTGATTCAAGCTACAAAAAATCAATCTTTTCCTGTACATCTTGTAAACAACTACGAATATCTGCGAGAAAATCCTTGTTGATTTTGACTGTATTATCCATAGTAGAGTGTACTAGATTGTCCAATAACTCTAAGATTGCACCGATTGGAGCCATTTTTTTTCTCACAAAAATAGTAAAACAATGAGGAAAAGATGGACACCAATAAACTTATGGCTACAACTTCAAATAAATCTCGAATCCAAGAGAACTTGTCCTGGTAACAACTTCAATCTAGTTCAATAACAATCTCTGATATGAACAACCTCTAAGAAAATACACCAATTTGATCAACAAATGATAGTCTTGGCCTCAAACAATTGCCACAGAACTTCTAAATAATGCTAAAATTACAATCCATCGTGATAAGATAGATTTGTCCCCTTTTGTAGAGAACCAATAGAGATCACAAACTCTTCAGAAGACAATTTGTGGACAATATCTCAAGCTATAGGAATATTACTGGTAAATTGAGAATTCAGCGTTCTGTAAATATGATCAGCTGAACTCAGCCCTTTCAGAGACGAGAAAGTCAACTTCAAAGAGAATAAATTCTTAGCAATTTAACCTCTTCTTTTGGTGTAAGAAATCTGGAATAACCCTCTATAATCTGATTATCAAGCTGAGCGAATGGCAGTAGAAAACTAATGATTGCAAAGGAATTGCTTTTATAATGTGACCAAGAATAATTGTTGCAGATATATGATATCTCAATAGGAAATGGAAGCATCCCACTAGGAACTGGAATTCAAAAACATGGTTTCTAGGTACCAATAAACATGGTTTCTAGGTACTGGTATCATCAATTGTATCGACAAATCCAATTTATCATTCAATAAGAAGAGCCACAAAGGATCATGGAACTACATGTAGCCCTTCAAAGGCGTCTTCACGGTACTTTATTTAGAAGAAATGAAGCATTAAATCTCCTAGCAGAATCTATAGCTTCCACCTCACTCAGTAGACTATCTACATATTCCCAAAACTATTTGGCACTTATGTATGAACTCTTCCTGTTGACTTACTGAGCTCACGGGAATTGGAACTCTTTAATAACCAAACTACTTATGCTGAGCTCCATTCAAACTTAGAATGTCAAATTTTACGCCTTTGATTGCCTTCCCCAACATCAATTATCTCCGTCCATTGCAACAAATCATTCAATTTTTCAAAGTTGGAATTTATAAACCAGACACACTTATCTCTTTGTAATTATAATCTTAAACTCTGTCATTATGTTTGAAAATCCACTATGCATACTTTCGGATCATCTCTCAGCAAATTATTCGCCCAAATGGAATCCCATACATATGATGGCATGTAGCACTGCAAAAACTGGTTTTATGCCTTGAACTATCAATACCAAGACAACGTGACTTGGAAGTGGATATTAAAAACAAATAAACAGCAAACAGTTTTCAGCGTTGTTGAATTCATGGGTAACTTGACTGTGGGAATGCTATGAATAGAATAATTTTCCTACTCACATCCCATACCGTTAACCGCAGACACCTACATGCATTCAAAGCGGATGCGGTGTATTCTTTGGAATCGAAAGCAAAAGGATAAATTTCTTCTTACAGGATTCAACCATACCAAAGTTCCTTTGAGCATCACGGTAGAAAATACAGTGGTGAAGCTGGGTACCATAGCTTGGAGACGAACACATAATATGAGGAAGGGAGGTTGAAGGAGGCATTGCCCATTTTACCATGGATTCAGTTGGGCATCGACACCTGCGTTCGACTCTTGCAGGAATGTGCAAATGCAGGGACACTAGCGGAGGGAAAGCTCCTTCATACCCACATAATCAAGGCTGCGTTTCGCCCTGATATTTCTCAAGGTTGCTTGTTCGATTCACATCGGGTTGACCATGAATCCGCTGCGCAAGTCAGATAAATACATCGTTTCAAAGCTTAACCAGTTAGGAGTTCAGCACGGACAAGAGGGAGGACTGACTGTATACAACGTTTCAGCGGAAGCGTCCTTCAATGAAAAATTTGAAAAATAATACCTCTCAATTGAATTGAATAACACTGCAAGAAGGCCGTCGGACAGCGCTCAGTGGACAGATGCGTTTCTCAGTTATGGCAGAGGTAGTGCAGCGCTGGAAGGACAGAGGGAGAGTAACGCTGGAAGGACAGAGGTGGTGGTCAGAACAGTTTCTCAGGGAATAACAAGCCACACATCATGGCTCTGATACCATGTTAAACAAACATGGGGAGCGAGAAAGATATGAATGATAAAGCATGCATTACAATTTTATTAACAATAGATATACATTTATAGTACAATATGGTGACCGTTGGGATTCACATCCCAAGGTCCCTTGGACTGCTTTGTCTCTTTAGCTTCCACACTAACCCATTTAGGATTAGCTGTCCAACAAATAAGACTAGACTAGGGCCCAATGGTTAAGGCAGTAGGGGTTAATAGGTTAGGGATAAAGGTAGGTTTAGGGGTTTAGGGCCTAGGGGATTTAGAGGCTTCTTAAGATTATGAAACCATAACATGGAAAGAGATAATCTTTCAAGCATACTACCATTATATGGATTTTCCATTTGAAGTAATAGTTTTATTGAATTCTATGAGCTTCTAGGATTCACTCAAGATTTAGATCCATTTGAGATGATGAAACCATAACATGGAAAGAGATAATCTTTCAAGCATACTACCATTATATGGATTTTCCGTTTGAAATAATAGTTTTATTGAATTCTATGAGCTTCTAGGATTCACTCAAGATTTACATCCATTTGAGCATCAACATAAGTAATATGAGTCATCCTAATAAATAATTTATCCTCCTTGATATTTTCCATGTCATTGGTAATGTGTATGCTAGTGTATATACTTCCTTTTAACTTTTGCATTAAATGATAAAGTGGAAGGAAGTTATGCCTTTGGGGGATGAATCCCTTATCAATGATGATGAAGTTTTATATTGAACTCAATCTTACTACAAGTATTCAATATTAAGCCAATGAAAAATATCTTAGATTATGAACCAAGATATCCTTTCAGGTTTACTTCCATTTATGCCATTTTAGTTTGAAATTATAACTTACTGAATCTTAATGAAATATTTCCATTACATGGTATTTTCTCATTAAATACAATTAATAAATTAGATTTCCCATTTTTAAGGATTGCCAAGTTAACCCAATTATAGGTGGCACATATCAAACTTACACCTACTAAGTATGGCTTGTTATCTATGATAGCTCCCCTTGTCTAGATATTGGGTTATGATGATTTCAAGTAGAAAAATTTCTTTGTGTAGGCTTTAGATATGTAACTTTATTATAATAAGACTTGCATACCTAGGTAGACCTCTAATATTCCCTTGGTTTTGTATTGCAATTGCAAATGATAATAACTAGAATAACCATGAAAGAAAATACTATATATGAGGAGTAGTATATAAATTTAAGGCACTCATAACCCTCATCTTATACACAATACTAGATATTCTTCACAAAATATGTTTGGTATCTCTTTCCAATAGTAATTCTTAACTAAAAAGATCCATCAAACGATATCTTAATTTCACGTTTTTCTTCTCAATCAATCTAAATCTACAACTACCTTAAGAAGGGTGATGCTAGAGAAAGGGATCAAAATTATAGGAAATACTAGTGGCTAAATCCTTATCTTACTCTATCTTCATTTCCCATACCTAGCCAATGAGAACACAAAACACCTACTTCTCTAGAGGCACCTATAATACTTTTGTGGGTTTTACTACTCACTCTTTGGTTAGTGTGTACACACTAGCCTAGATTTTAAAGTGATGTCCTTACAATAATAATCCACGAGGTGTATTTCCTCTTAAAACTATTCAAAGATAGATGTCCCTTTTATGGCCAAGTTCCACCAAAATGAATCGTCCTACCTACCTAGTACCTCCATTTATTTCATGACAAGACTACCCCACAAGCCACAAAATTTCTATCATATCCATGAGATCAATAACAATTTTTGGTTCAAAACAAAGTGAAGTTGGAACAAACTTAGCTATAGAGCCTATGTTATTTTTCAACCCCTAATGTTTATGGAAAAAAATATATCAACATTCTAAAGAATGTGGAAGCCAAACTATTACCTTTCTAAAATTGACTCCCTACATCATGGAAAATCTCTAAAAATTATTTATCTTTACTAAACCAAACATTTCATTGAAAAAAATTATTACCATAATATTACTACATTGATACACCTTTTAACTACACAAAGGTTATTTTAATTTCATCATAAATCACATTTTTTATATCAATAAATAAAAATCCCCTCAAATAATGCTTGGTGACATAAAGACCCAACTGATTTTTTACGATTAATAAAACCCTATTAACCAAAAGAAAATACTTACACATTTCATTTAAGGTTTCATGGGATTTTCTTCTTTCAAAAATCAAAACAGTTTTTTCCCTCATTTATTTCCCTCCAGCTTCTCGGTTTCTCCAATCGTGGTGATTCCCCTCTGCAGAGAGTCCTTTCAGTGTGAAATGTGAGTATTTTCAGCCATTTAGGTCCTTCAATCATCCATCTGGGTTTTTCTAAAATAGCTCAGAGCCTTGTAAGATGGGTATTTTTTACAATCAAATGACTCCAAACTACCCAAGATTACTGAATTCGAGGCTCAGAAAGTTTGAGGAAGCATCGCGAATGGAATTTGGGTGAGTTCCCATTGTGGATAATTTTCTTGGGGTGAATTCTGGTGAGAAATTTGTAGAATATGAAAAGAATTAGGATCTGGAGCTCAGAATTCAGGGAAACTAGGTGTCGGCAAGAAATTGGGAGAATGCGAAAAGAATAGGATCTGGAGCTCGAAATTCAAACAAACCAGGTGTCTCTTTAATCAGGTAAGTGATTTGGTTAATGATTTGATTGAATTCATTCAAGATATTGGATTCTCACTTTCTCCAATTGCGGTGATTCCCTTCTACAGAGAGTCCTTTCAGCGTGAAACGTGACGCTCGTAAGAAAAAAGTCGGTTCTGGTTTTTTATTGAGTTGTAAAAAACGTAAGATTCATACATGGGAAATGGTATAGATATTGATATTTAGACCCTTGAAACCTCTTCAACCAGTTATGAATTGGGAGAAGGCATGTGACATACGTGTATTGTTCGTTCTAGGCATGCTCCCAGGTATACAGGCATTTTAGAGACATTCTTCACCTTTGAAATACTACATGCCCTAGTTGAGTGGCCAATAACAACCTTGAAGAGTTGGTCCTGGAAGGTTTTACTTAGTGGTCCTTATTGAATGGTTAACTCTTGGTTAGTCCTTTAGCCACATATGATATATAAATGGTTACATAGTGGGGCATTGTTTTTTTCACTCTAAATTCAGACATCTTTCAATGGCCAAAATGAAGAAATCGCCATAAATTTGGATAAGATCTTGTATAACTTATTTATCTCTTCCTGTTTTGCCTTGGATTCATCCTTCATTCTATCAAACCTGATGTTTTGCCTTGGATTCATCCTTCATTCTTTCAAACCTACTCAGATAAAATTGAGAATGTCAAACACGTTTGCTCATGTAGATTCCACCCTAGCCAAGGGTAGATAAAATCAAAGGTTTGAGACAAAGAAGGATCGATAGACCTGTTTCCAGGAGGCTAGCATAGGTGATTAGGTATCATGCTATTGTTGAGAGGCATGATGACGATGTTTGCCCAAACGAGAGCGAGAGACTGTAATGATTAGCGAGAGACTATAATGATGTTCCAACACATGCTCAATGACAGAATGGCTCACCGTCTTCGATTGGGATTACCAAGTTGAACAACAAGATTCTAGAAATTGACATAGTTGTCATGAAAGTGACTCTTAACAATGACATCTTAAGAGAAAAATAATGGAAAACCCCAGTGCACACAACCCTACGGATCCAGAGGTTACAATGCAGAAGAGATATGACCATAAGAATACTTGGCCAACAAAGTGAGTTCTTAGAGGGAAACAGAGCACCCATTCTATAGAACTCATGGATTTCCTCAAAATCTAACTCATCTCCTTGATTTTCACAAATGGTTGCCACCAAACACCCCACAAAAAAAATGGCTACCTGCATCACCAAAAGTGTCATTCTGAAGATGAGATTGGATGCCAGATTCCATAACTCATTGATTTGTCCATTGCATGTGTCAGATAACCAATGATTTTCTTGTGATGACTAATATGTTTTACAAACTGGAAACAACCTTATTTTAATGGATTCGTGCATCAAAAGTAGCCAACCCTCCTCAACATTTTTAGAGAAAAAATGGAGCGCTTACAAGAATGGCTTGAACATCGTGAAACCCAATAAATAATTAGACAGGAGAAGTATTCTTCCACCCAGGTAGAAATCAATTAGACGATTCCATAATGGTCATAATTGCCCATATTTTAAAAATAAGCTTATGTTATATAATTGGATAATCCGTAAAATAAAATCAACACGAATAAATCCCACTCAGTTCCAAAACTCTTAGACTCCTCGGAGCTTTCTTGCAACAAATTGAATCACCATCGTTCAAGTGAATGAAATTTTGTAAAAGGGTCAGAAGGTTATGTGTGTGGCTCTCCACTGATCAAATTTCTAGAAAGGAGATCTTCATCACCCCAGGAGTTTCTTCCTGTTTTTCCTTGGATGAACAATGGTGTCTTCTCTTGGAGTAATTATTCAAGTCACTTCTAATGGAGTAATTAGTAATGTAACACTTGTGCCAGTGTCTGAGTTGATAACCAAAGTTTTAGTGCTAGTTAGAGACACCATTCATGCTACAAAAGATGTAATTTATGAACAAGAGAGCCTTAGGGAACATTCCAAGTATATGGAAAATATTAGGCCCATTTTAACAGAGCTTAATAATAAGAATGTAAGGGAAACTCAGACTATTAGACAATCTCTTGGGATTTTTGAAAGGGTACTCAAGGCCGCAAACAATGTTATTGATACTTGTTCACAAAAGAGCAAGTTTTATCTTCTTCTCAATTGTAGGAATATTGTGAAACAATTGCAAGGTATTACAAGGGAAATTGGACATGATTTGAGTTTGCTTCCTCTCTTAGCATTGGATGTGTCATTGGCTATTAGACAGAAAATTTATAAGCATTGTAAGGATATGCAGAATGCCGAGTTCAAGGCAGCAGTGACAGAAGAGGAAATTGTTGATAATATTGAATCTGGGATCAGAGAAAGGCATACTAATAATGTTTACACAAATAAATTACTTTTTCAGATTGCCAAAGTAGTGGGAGTTTCCACTAATACATCGACTTTGAAACAAGAATACAAAGAGTTTAAAAGGGATATGGAAGATACCATATTGAGAAAAAAATAAAGCAGAGGCTTTGCAAATGGAACAAATCATTGGATTACTTCATTGTACAAATGTGGCATCTTCTTCCAAATAAAGGGGTAAGGTATATTACGAGAAAAGGTTCTCTTTGGGAAGTCATTCTTTGCCTCCCTTACAATCCTTTTACTGTCCAATTTCTTGAGAAGTAATGGAAGATCCTGTTGAGATTTCTTCTTGTCAAACATTTGATAGAACTTCTATTGAAAGATGTATTGCAGAGGGGCACACTACTTGTCCCATGACTAATCATGCGCTAATCAATAAAGAGCTCAGACCAAATATCATACTCTGAAGGTTTATAGAAGAGTGGAAGGATAGAAATACAATGTTCACAATAGCTTCATTGAAACCTAATCTGGATTCTGATGAGGAGCAGACTATGTTTTATGGTCTTAATGAAATACTAAGGTTAAGCGAGGAGAAAGAAAATCACATACAATGGATAAGAGAAGAAGGTTACATTCATATTTTAGTTGGCCTTCTGGGACAGAATAAGCCTTAGGAACAAAAACTAGCATTACCTTGTAGCATGATAATTCTTCCTTGATGCAAGGTCAGAAAATTATTGGTTGCATGGCTGGAAGTCCTTTATCTAACATTTTAGGTTCTTTGGATCAATTGCATGAACCCACTTGTATCATGAAAGACATGATATATCTCCTATCCATTAGACTCCTCATAGGACTTTGGTTGGCTACTATGAAATTTTTCAGGGTATCATCTCTATGACCCTACCTCTTACCAAGTGACTAAGCATCATGATGCTATATTTGATGAGCCTTTTCATGATGACTATTAAGATCTATTCTATAGCTCCTTTCTAGTGATGAGTCTCAGCATGTATCCATGGAACATGCCTCTTCTTCTCTTGTTGGGTTGCTTGTTGATGACTCTCAGATGGTTTTAGTGAACCTTTCCACATCTCCATCTTGTGTTGGTCCACCTATACAAACTCCTCTGAGTTAATTCTTTGTAGTTATTGAATAGTCTATGGGGAGTCAAGACTAAAGGTATTAATTCATCATCTAGTCCATCCTCTCCTTTGGGTGTTTCTTCCAGCCTTCCCTTGCTAGATGAGGTCATCATTGTTGGTACTTCATCTTGAGGTGTACAACCTAGCGATTCTTCTCCTTTCGAAATGTAGTGATGCCCATCTTTGAGATGATACTATTCATGTAGATGTACAACAATTTGTTGATGATGGTAAAAAACCCTCTGCTACATCGTTTCCATATTTTCTTTGATGGTTTGATTCTTGGTGATCTCATGCTTCTTGTTCTGGGTTGATCATGGTGATGCATGTAACATTCATTTTGATGTAGATAATTTGTCTTGATGTATATTTTATTTCCACTCAATGTTTTATGGATTATAGTAACATGATCCTGTACACATGAATTAGTATGTGTGAAATTATGAGGATGATATGCTTGCAAAATCTCTCTTAGTGTTTTGAAACATGTCCACAGTCCCAAAGGAAAAATGACTTAGCACTTGCACACATGTTGAGATTATTGGCAGCAGTAAAGCTACCACAAATGGACATAGTCTGGAGTTCTGAGCTCACCATTATGATTGGAAAAGATAGAAAAGGATAAAATATGTCCAAACTGCTCATGTGTTGGCTTTTAAAATCAAACTGGAATTTCTAATAATAAATATGTTGTTAGGCTCAGTGGTGTGATTTTCTTTATTAGCAATTTTTTATAGACTAGCTAATGTTGTTCCGTTTGATATATGGAAGACAACTTCATTTCCAGTGACAAATAAGAATATACTCTATGACAGCCAATTTGAAAGGACAATGGCAAGAATTTCACATAGATCTATTCACTTAGTGGCCTATATCCAAATAATTACACCAGCATTCATTCTTAGGTTTGATATTATTGCATGTCCAACCAATTTGTCCAAGAGCTAAACAGATACATAGCTTTTCATGGAGTTTTGACATCGAAGAATATTTACACTCCATTTCTAAAACATTATGCAATTGTAGTTTCCATCATACAATGTTACATTGTAGCTACACTGTACTATATTGATTGGGTCATATGATTGAAATCTGTCGCAGTTGTTTTGGCAATTCGATCCCTGCTATTCTTGTAGCTCATTCTCTCGTATCCAAAATAAACACACATATGAACCAATCTATATCTTGATCTACATTATCTATATCACAAAATTTGTAATAGATCAACTATGGCTTCAATATGGAAAGAAACTACTCAATCTAACCCAAACAAGCCTAATCGAGAATGATAGTTCCGATGTGCACTGGTTTTTTCAGTGTTGGGTAATCTCCATGTTTTCCACTTGGGACAAACTACCATAAAATAAAAAGCAACCCCAAGTGTCAGAAGGAAAATCAAGACATGGTGTGATGAATATCTATTTTCTCCAATCTTAAGAAGTTGGAGCTTTGGAAATTGTCTACACATTGTTTATATATGTTGGTCCTTCATAATAAAAAATTATCTTTCTTTTGCTTCATCAAAATATTTTTTCATTTGTGCAACTTCAACAATAATAGTTTTGAAAGCAAGATTCAAACAATAAATTGCACATGATGTCCCAAACATATGATCATGCCTGCTTAATGGTTGCATCAATTGCTTTGTGTGATCTTGCATTATTTGTGATAACTTGCATGATGTTTGAAGCATAGTCACCATACGACCTACTTTGGGCTTGGGGTATTTATTCTTTTGCACATTTTCTGTATTTTACACATACAAATGGTCAACATATGATTTATTGTATTGTATCTGTCTCTGTATTGAAAGGTACAACAAAAAATATGCCCTATACAAGTTCCAGGAAAATCTCCCATAAAATTGTTGTTAAAAAAATTTAAAAAGCCCTCAAAAATCTTGATTTAAAAGGTCTTTATGGCATAACCTCTATATAATTTTATAGCACATTCAAATCTTTAATTTTGTCTACTTATTTTTTAAATTCAAGCATTTTTGAAAATTCACATGTTTTTCATTTTGTGAGTTGTAGACACCTACATCTTGGTTGTATGGGATTTGTTTAACAACACATTTTTGTTGTATAGAATAGTATCCATATTCAATTATTGTAGCCATGATTTGAAATCTCAATTACTTTTGTAAGTCTCAACCATGCATTCAATGCTCTTCTCTTCATTTGAAGCATTTATTGCTCTAAAGAAGTATGGGCTTGAAAGAGACATACTATCAAATTTATTGATGGTTGGTTTGTTGTATTAGTCCTCAACAACTTCTCCTTCTGTATAATTGTGGTGCATACTTTTTCAAAATTTGTCTCTTGTAACCAATGGGTGCTTCATTCACCACTCTAAACATGACTTGCCAATATAGAGATATAATACTCTATAAAGGGAATACCACATGCATGTATGGTATGGGAAACTCCATTATCTATTTCTTCCCTCCTGCAATCAATCAAATAGCCTTTCCAAGATTTTGGTGTTCAATCTCTTCCAGGCTTCCTCAATTGTTGAGGAAACTTACTGCCCATTCTTTTAACCTACGAGAACATGATTGCTGCCCCTCCTTTCTTCCTTGGCTAATTATGCATCATCATGGTCCTTTTGAAATTGCGCCTCAATATTTGGGGTGATAGATTACAAAACTCAACCACATTGTTAGGAATCCAAAGAAAAAGGGCTTTGCCTCTTGAGTATGAATCCAAAATTTTCCTTGAACCTATGCAATTCCATAAGTAGTTTCAACTTTCCACCTTATTTTTCTCCTTTTTCTCTATCATTCTATTACACAGTTCCATAGAGGGGAATCAATGGGAAATTTATGTCATTTTTTTCACCATCTCCTCTCCCTTTCCCACTTCTTCCACCATGATTTCTATGATCATACCCTCCCCAATATGATGAATGAGATTCCATCAGAAGAATATATGAGAGTAAGAAAAAAAAGAACAAGTAAGAGTTTGGAGTGTTTTTCTACTAGAAAAAACTTTGTTCCTCCCTTCAAATCTGCTTGCCAAAGTTGTTTTCAGTGTTGTTCTACCAAACTTTCCCACCCTAAGTTGTTCTCATTTTTGTTGTCCAAATATGCTCTTGAAAGTATGAAACTGAAAAATGAGATGAAGTGGGGTTTCAAGTACTGTTGTACAGAGCGAGGGGAAAAAAATTGATAAATAGGGGGCCCATCCCTCTTCAAATTCCAATTGGTGTGGGGAGGCCACGTGGACCCACTCTACCTGTTCCCTCCAAAATCAGCAAGGTATTTTACAACTTTATTTTTTATTTTATGCAGGAAATGTTTCTCATGTTGATCATTGTTGTCGTACAGATTCTGACATGAATCAATAAATTTGCATTTCAAATACAAACTGGAAAACCATTTTCCAATCTAGGATGGTGATTCCAAGGGTGTCAAACTATCTAGGATTCATCGTGTATTTTTAATATTTTATTGTCATTAAAATAAGTATTATATTTATTCTTAATATGCCTTGAAACTCTAATGTGTCTAGTAGAAATAGTACTTCTATTATGTATGTTATGATAATATAATTCACAAATGGAGACTAGAGCCTCGAAACCAATCTAATATTGTCTCTGAAATATTTCCAACAAAGTAAAGAGGTTCTCAAAATTGTGTTCTTGAAAGTATCTCATATTGTTGACTATCTCCAAATTAGGTGACATATTTATCTTAAGTTATATGTTTTTTATTGAAGTCATAATTTATGGGACTCACTTTGCTCTTGCGTTTACAAGTTCTGCTTATGGGTGCCAGTCATGATCAGTTGAAGAAAGCTAAACATGTTGTTCAATATGAAAGGTTTGCAACTTACCATTTATCCCTTGAGACTTATTTCCTTGCAAATGAAGGTGCCCCCTTGCTTGACCTTCCCTTCAAATAACCAATAATTGTTGCATTATCAAACAAACAATTAAGTTTAGATAGATCTATTTATATGATACCCAGTTTTGGTGTTCCTATTCCAGAACAAAACCAGTCGAAAGAAATGCAAAACATGAAAATGTATAAGACAATGCCAGCTATCTCTGCCTTGGCAGACGACCTTCTCATTGATAATAATAAGGGGGAGTCTAAACCACCTCTTACTAGTGGAGGGATGGGACCACCTATATCACATGTTACTAGTAAACCTAGTGTTGATGGAACTAGTCTTGTTTAAACATAAGTTGTTTTTAAGAAATACTCCATAGGAGATACATATGCTCAAGTTAGAAGGTGTAGTGGGATATATATCCATCTGGATAGAGACATTCATTGCCAACTATTCCTTCAAGTGATTTATCTGGATGTCAGCTTCAATAAAGGCATATCCAATTGAAATTATATCTCCTGTGGGTCTAGGTTCATATGGGACAGTCACAACATATTTGGAACTTCAAGATAAGCAATGAAAAGATTCAGATCTGGAAAATGGTTTCATTGTTTCTGTTTTATCCAAGGTTAATATTAATTACGAAATAACAATAGAGGAATTATCTGAGAAGGTGGCATGGGAGAAGTCAGATGTAGGACCCCCTAGATCCAAACTAATGTGAATTTTGATGCAAATGAACATGTTGCAGATAAAGTGATAATGTTGTTTAGAGAGGTTTTTAATTTTCTCAGACATAAAATCACCACATCTAGATATTTTTATTCTATTATTAAGGTTCTTGAATCAAGGAAGCAAATTGCAGAGCTTGAAGGAATGTTGTGTAAAGAGAGAGTTGAATTTGAGGTGATATTATAGATGTATATAAAGGTTGTTTAGTGTACTTTAGGTTGTCTAATATTTCCATATTTGTTTATAGAAATGTCTTAGTTGGAAATAATTTCTTCATAAGGTTCATTCTTTTGATGCAATCTATCAAATTCAAACAAGGTTTGTTGCAAGAGGCCACGTTGGAACTTGGAAGACCTGTTGCTGATATTTCAAAGCTAAACAATATAAGGTGTCTTATTCTTTATGAAGCCTATGAATAGGATCACCATATTTTCCATTTACATTCATCTCTTAGAGTGAGAAACCCTCTTGCCAAATTGGAATCTAGTCCACTGGAGGATTTTAAGACTCCATATAAGGAATATTATTCTAGCATAAATGAAAACGTTGGAGACCGTCAGGGTACATTCAAAGATAGTAACAGTGCTAGTGGTGGTTTTTGCATTCTGATGACAAAGGAAGCATGCTCCATGGTTGATGGAAATTGTTTAGATAGCATTATCTATTTTGAGAATCTTCAGTTCAAAGATATCCAAGTTGGTGACAAGCATATTTTAAATAATGGATCTGGGTAACTTTCCATGATTAGTAATGTGGGAAATTCCTACTTGTGTGACCATTTAGAGGGAATTGGGACTGTGAATGGAAAATTAAATTAAGGCATGGAAATTATTAAATTGGTATAAGGTAAAACAACCCAGAATATATCGATGATGTGGAAGGAGATCCATGTTAAGTAAACTTGACTCGGGATAGAGTCAAAGGAGGTTAAACATTGATGGTTTTGGGGCACATGGTATTGTGCACCCATGGTATTCTACCTGTGGTATAATGTAATGGAGCCTATAAAAGGCTGGAAGGACTTCATTGTAACGCAAGGCCTGGAGGTGAGCGGTGAAGGCTCACTTGGCCAGATTGGCCAGGGTTTTGGCCAAGGATAATGAAATTTCATTATGATCGGGTTTTTGCCCAGATTTGGGGTTTTCCCAGATAAACATGTGTGTTTATGTGTTTATGGTTGCTGCTGGTTATTTCTTATATATATTCCTCTTAGTAATTATTTATGTTCCTGGGTAAATTTCCTAACAATTGGTATCAGAGCTGGGTTCAAAGTGAGCCAAGTTTCGAAGTTAGCCAAGTGGATGAATCCTCGGAATGTCGAACGAAGGTGGTGGGCCCTAGTAATATCACGATGGGATCCATGGATGAGCTCGGTTAGACAGTCGGTGTGCTCTGGATTCTTCATGGACGTGTCCTGGTCCCAACACAGTAAAGAGGAGTTTACCTGGGATAGAGCAAGCTCTCAAGGCAGGTGGTGCTCCATGTAAGGCGTGTGCTTCTAATGCATTGGAACGGAGAATCCTGGTCGGTAGAGAATGGACAGATGGATAATTGTTTGAGGGGAGGCTCGATGGTCCTTTGTTCGAGGGGAGGATTGTTGGGTATACGACCAAAGTCCCACATTTACTAGAAGTGGGGAGGATCATGGGTATATAAGGATGGACAAATATCTCCATTGGTATGAGGCCTTTTTGGGGTAAATCCCAAAAATAAATCCATGAGGGCTTAGGCCCAAAGTGGACAATATCATACCATTTTGGAGATATGTGGTTTCCAGAGCCCTTACAATTGGTATCAGAGCCAAAGGTTGTGTATTGGCTTCAGAAAAATGCTATTTTTGCCAAGGGTTATTTAGCCTGGTAGGTATAGAAAGGATTGATGCATAGTTTGTTCACAAATATAATCTAAATGTAGCCAAAACAAGGTTCTACAAAGGCAGATAGATGAAGGCAAGGAAGCTGCAATCTGTAGTAGCCATGAAAGAGTTGTTGCAAGCGAAGAGACCGGAGGTAGAGGACCAGGAGGAGGAGGAGCAGTTGTTGTTTTGGGATCCTTCGGTAGCAATAGAGAGAGCTCAGAGCAGATCTATGTCTCGGTGAGGTTGTAAGCGAGAAAGGTCAAGTGGCATGGAAGAGAATGTTGATGCCATGGATATAGATCAACCAAACAAGAAGTATCACATGTTATCACACTCCAGATCCAGATCAAGGCCTCCTGGTGAAGTCACCCCAGGAGAGGGTTTCAAGGATTCATCTCAGAATTTAAAGGCAGTTAAACTTGGCAAGAAGGCAGTGAAGAAACAAAACAAGGATGCCTGTAATTGAGAGAAGATGGGTCAGAATAGCAGTGGCAATAAACAAAAAAAAAAAATTAATGAAGTCAAAATTATTGCATGTAAATGGGCATACTACTGTAAGACCTGGTAAGGCATGTGTACCCCTAGGTAATCACTGGTAAAGTCTAGGTTAGACCTAGGTGATAGGGGCGATGTCAGGTTAACAATACCCCGGGTAAAAACTTTGAGGGGGGTAAGAGCTAGAGTGAGCGGGATTGTCTCACTTGGCAGGTTTGGTTGGAGTTAGTCAAGAAACCCCAAGTCAAGTTTAAGGGGGGAATTGTTAAGTAAACTTGACTCAGGATAGAGTCAAAGGAGTTTAAACAGTGATGGTTTTTGGGCACATGGTATTATGCACCCATGGTATTCCACCCATGGTATTATATGTAATGGAGCCTATAAAACACTGGAAGGACTTCATTGTAACGCAAGGCCTGGAGGTGAGCGATGAAGGCTCACTAGGCCAAATTGGCCAAGGTTTTGGCCAAGGATAATGAAATTTCATTATGATCAGGTTTTTCCCCAGATTTGGGGTTTTCCCAGATAAACATGTGTGTTTATGTGTTTATGGTTTCTGCTAGTTATTTCTTATATATATTCCTCTCAGTGATTATTTATGTTCCTGGTTAAATTTCCTAACAATCCAAATATTAGAGATTGATCCAATACAACTAATGGTACCATGTTTCATACTTTTGACATGGAGAATGGTGAATGCAATACCAACATCAATGTTTCTGAGACAGTGCTTTTTGAAGCAGTTCATAGTAGGGACAAAACAAATGGTTTGGATGAATATATGGCAACCTATCGAAAAGTATTAGAGCATGATTCTCCGATCCTCGATGATTTTTTAAATACATTAGATGCAGCATGGATAGGTGAATTCCAATTAGTAAAATCTTAGGTCGTATCTGTGACATCACAAGGGCAAGAATTTGGTTCTGCCACTTTGGGTACTGGTGCCAATGGCAATGGATCTGGAGACAGAAAATATTTTAATCCAATTCAACAAATTACAATAAGAAATAGAATTATGTCCAAATTTTCTTAAATCATGAATGATAAAAGTGGAACGTAGGTTCCTAAGAAAAGCATTCCTCCCTCACCAGTAAAATAATTAAATCTATCAAGAGAGTTGGATGTTGCATTGGGGCTCCTATGTCAAACTTACCAAAAAGTTGTAGCAAGAGTTTACAAAAAAAATTATCAGGGTCTATTAGATTTGACTCTCAAAGAAGCTATAGTCCTATGTTTGTTTCATCTATCAGTGAACTAGGTGGTAATGGAGTGGATAAGTTTTGTTTACCAACTGGTGTCAATAATATGATTATCGTTGGTTATAATGATGAGCCAATAAGCATAATAACTTATGCATTAAGCTCACAAGAATATCAGGCTTGTCTATATTACAAGGTGCCTAATAGTGAGAATCAAAAGGAAATAGACATGGATAAAATAAAGGAATGTGCAAATTTATTTGGTATGGGTGGAGTTGTTTCAAATCCACTTTAGCCGTCAGATAGTTCCTTAGACTCAAGTAAAGTTATTTCCAAAGAGATAAGGTTAGGATATGAGGATATTTACACATATGGCTCCAAAGGGAATGAGGGTTTAGATTCATCACTATATAGAAAAGACATGCAAAAATATCCTTTTGTGATGAGGGTCCTCCCATAAAAGTTAAGTAATTGGTAACTTGTTATTATGCAAAATAATTGATACCCTTAGGAAAAAGTTTTGTCCAATAGAGATGGACTTTAGATTGTCACTAAATTGTTGCAAGAAATGGGGACCTCAAGGAAGAAAGAGCAATGTGTTTTTTGCAAAATCCTTGGATGGAAGATTTTTTATTAAGAGAGTCACCAAGGAAAAATTGGAGTCTTTTATCAAGTTTTCCTCAAGATATTTCAAATATTTGTGTGACTCATTATGTTCTAGAAGCTCCACATGTTTGCCAAAGATCCTTGGTATTTATTAGGTTGGATACTCATATTATTGTTTATTCTATATTTGACAATTACCTTTTGCAAACTCGTAGAGAGTTTACCATGCTTTGTTTCCTTCATTGTGTGTGTGAATGTTACATAATGTGCTTGTCTTTCAAGTAACTATAGAGAATGCAAAAGGTAGCAAAGAGATCAGGATGAATTGATGATAATGGAAAATTTGTTTTTTGTAAGAAATATAACACGGGTTTACGACCTCAAAGGTTTTGGTTGATCTCGTTACAATGCAGATGCATCAAGCAACAACAAAGTTCTTCTGGAATAGAATCTCTTAGAGACCATGCCAACTGCTCTAATATTTCTTGGGAATAAAGGCAAGCACCTTTTGGAGAGAGCAATCTAGAATGATACTTCCTTTCTCGTGGTAAATATATTTTTCGTTTTCCTTAATTAACTATAATTGTAATCTTAGTTTCAATTTTTGTTAAGCTAGTCAGTTATCATGATTGTGTGCAATATGTGTTTGTAGTCAATTAATGTCATGGATTATTCATTACTTGTTGGAGTTGATGAAGAGCATTGTGAGATGGTTTAGGTAAAAATAGACTCATACAATGCTCAGTTTTGGTAAAATACACTCATACATTTTCTTTGAAATATATTTTCTCATATTTGATTTTCCATTTTAGGTAACATTATCGATAATTTCAGTGTGCTTGGGTCAGAGCATGTATTTATCAACGTTTCAAAGATGAATACACTAACTTTTTTTCTTTTTCTTTGTTTGAAATTTAAATACATGAAGTTTGGTTTACATCGGTGATAAATCCAACATTTCTTTCTATGATGTTTTTTATGCAATGAAGTTTCCTATCGATGATAGCCTAATGATTGTGATGATATTACAATTGACAAACTGAGCATTCTTTACCAGAGGTATACTCTCTTGATATTTCACTTTTATGATAGGACCAAGCAATGAGTATTGGCAGTCAAATATTTTATTATTTGTGACCATCATTTATGAGAATAGGTCGTGGGTTCCTTGATTTGAAGGGTTAGGAGAAGCTCATTTTAAGCTACTCATGTGAATCTGGCTATCAGCTGAAGTAAAATCTGCACATCTTCTTTTTCTTTTCCTTTTTAATTCTTCTAATAATATCTTCTAGTTGAATATTGTATTTCATTTTCTAGTCCAATTATCTTCAATGCTCTAGTATTGAACTTGTTTTATGCCATGAATAAATAATTATGCTTGATTTTAAAATTCCTCCTTGACTTATTTTTGCCAACCAACTAAAGTTAAGTGCATTAACACCATTCTCTGAACTCAAAAGGTTTCTAAATTCATCATTTAAGGTGATATGATTTTGTTTGTCCTTGATGAGAAGTATCAAGATGTTTTCTTTCATGTTTTTATCCTTTCAATGGTTAGTAAATTGTAAGTAAGTTTCGATTTCTTGTTTTTTTCCAATAAGGTATATTGGGTTTTTGATCTTTATGCTCACTTTGGGTCCATGTTTTGCAGTGATGCACTAGAATTATGCATGGTCGTTAGTTGGAGCCAAAGGCTATCAAGAAACAATGTGAGCTTTAAACATGTGGCTTCATTAATTGGAACATCTCTTGTCACAATTCATTAGATTGGTGGTACTATGATTTTGGTCTTTGTGCTCACTTTTGTGTCCATGTTTTGCAATGGCTAGAACTATGCACGGTTGTTAGTTAGAGACTTTGGTTATCAAGAAATAGTGATCTTTAAACATGCTTCTCCATTAATGGAAACATCACTTGTCACAGTTCATTAGATCGGTGGCGCTATGGATAGTCGACAATTGATGAATCCCAAAATTGACCAATGTCACTTTAATGTACTATGGATTCCATCTTTGTTTAATGTATTTTAAACATGTTCAAATTAGTAGATTCCATTGTTGGTTATTATTTTTCTTATCAACTTTATTTTTCCCCCTCTAATCCTATTCTTTATGGATTTTTTTGTTATTCCCCTAGATCTATTCTTGCAATTCGAATTCTTTAAAGGGTGTTAGCTCAATGGAAGAGCATCTGCTTTACAAGTAGGATGTTTGTGATTCGATTCCATTGTGCCTTTTTATTCAGATGGAATGACGATGATTATTTTTTGGGGTTGGAGGTTCTTTTCACTATCATCAATGAGCATATGGTGACATTTTCTACACTCACCAAAATATGAAATGGTCAATGAACACCATCATATATATGCATCAATAGTGATGGGCATGAAAGGTCCATCACCATAAATAACTGATGTTCATATGAAATGGTGATGGTCAATGAACATCACCACATACATATGCATTAACAGTGATGGTCATGAAATATCCATCACAACAAATCATTGTTGTTCATATGAAATGGTGATAGTCACTATCCGTCATTATAGTCATTATTGGTGATGAACCTTGAATGTCACCACAACTCCTATACTTTTGGCGACTCCATCATTGGTGTTGTTCAATTTTTGTGACGGAGGCTAAGGTATGTCACTGTTGCTCATATGAAATGGTAGCACTCACTATCCTTCATTATAAATATTTATTGGTGACATACCTTGAATGTCACCATAACACCTATACTTTGGGTGATGCCACCTTTGGTGACATTGAATTTTAGGTGACAAATGATGGGCCTCTAAATTAGACATAAATTAAGGCACATGCCTCTAATTTAAAACATAAATTAAGGCCTATGACCATCCTTCAACACATTAAACCTCTCTTTTTGCATTAGATAATTTATTTTTAACTTTAATATATTCATTAGGAAGGTTTATGAATAATTGAATATTTGTGCCTAATATTATTTATTTTTGTGGAATATTATGATAATATTGGGCAAATTATGAAGAGTTGGAGGAGGAGATAATTTAGGGACTTGTTCCTTACTACTAGAGGATCAATAATAAATAATAATTCAACAAAGATATTATGGAATTATGGCACAAATTGTGGAACTCCAATGATTGAGAAAATCTAGGAATGTGTTCCACTAATCAAGGGAGCATATCCACCAATCAAGGAAGTAGGTCCACTAATCAAGGGATTTAGATGGGGAAAGCTTCCTCCATCCATGGGGAATGATTATTAATAATTTTGTATAAGTACCAAGTTGAATTTTCTTCTAGGAAATGATTGAGAAAATCTAGGAATGTGTTCCCTACCATATGCAAATTCCTAGTACTGGGGACTAGATCCACTAATCAAGGTATTTTGGTGGGAAAAGCTTCCTCCATTCATGGGGAATGATTCCTAATCATTTTTTATAAGTACCAAGTCGAATTTTCCTCTCAGAGGAGATTTTCATTAGTGTTATTGTGGAGAGAGCTTGATTTTTGCAGCTCCACTATATTTTCTTGTAGGGATGGAATTCTATTGATGAAAATAATGAAGATTATTGTCATGTTCAGCTTCTAAATCTTGTTCTCCTCCATAAGTCTCTGAGTTTCCTTGGGCTTGGACATCCTAGGAACCTCATAGCCCTTTTTTATCATTTTCTTTCCTTCTTTTCATTGCTTATTCACATGCATCTCTTGTTTTTACTTCTTTCTATTTCTGCATTTAGAATTAACGATTTCTTGTTGTAGGATTGAGTTAAATGGTTGATGTAAGTTCTTTTGCAGGATCACAAGAATTATTTCATCCTTGGAATATATTTGGAAGTTCATAGGAATCAATGAGTTTCTTGGATTAGTCTTCATATTCCCAAATCTAGATTGTTGGACCTCCTTTTTAGCAAAGAACAGTAAATTTCTGACATTATAGTTCATAACAAAAATTACCCCATTTCATTTGCACTTTATTTGGTTAGGAATTTTTTAGATTTACTAGTTCACGAGTTCTCAAATTTCTAGATTTTCGACTAGTAATGTTTTTTTTATTTTTTTCCATTGGTTAATAGAGGTATTTTAGAGTGATTCCACTTGGAATAGGAACCTAAGACATCCTAGTTAATAAAAAAAAATTCCCCATCCAATTTTTATTTGATTTTCTTGGTCATTAAACCCTCACCAATTTTATCATTTCACAAGGAAACTTCTCTAAGCTTTTTGATCAAATCCATCCATCTCCCAACTTTGGTTTTGAGTTCTGAGTGATCCTAGGCATTTTCTCACTCCATTCCACCCATCTACCACCTTCCCTAAGCCTTCCATCACCTCCAATAGCTCACATTTTTCTCTTGGTTGTGTCCTGTAGGTTCACTGTAATTCCTACAAGATCATCCTGTAGGTTTCTAGTACATCCTGTAAGTTTTCCTGAAATGGCTTGTTTTGAGGCCGAATTTATGGAAAACCTCTAGGAAGTCACAAAAATCGTCCCAAGGGTCTCCCACACTATCCAACCTGTTATCACCTAGATTGACCTCAGGCTGAAGGGAGGCAATGCTAGGGTAACCACAAACTAAGCTGAGCCAAGTAGCTAGCCCTACTAGGTCGGGAGAGGGCTCTTTCTGTAAGGATCTCAGTCAAGATGACTGGAACCGATAAAATATTTTAGGCTAGGTATAATATCTCGAAAGTTTTGATTGAATTTGTTGGTGTTTTTCCAAATCAGGAGGAGCAGGGCAATTTAGGTCTGGGAAATTATGTCAGAAATGCAAGGTGTTCTATGGGGAAAGGTAGGCATAGGCTTTAGCACTTTAGGCTTGATGATGTGGGGTGTTTAAGACTGATGAGAAGCTAAGAAGGGCATGTGACAATCATGGATCCTTCTTAAATAGTAGAAAACATGAAATGTTGAATGAATTCCCAAAGCAGAGCACTGATACAATGGATTCTACTTATCAAACTTAAAAACATTCAACTAGAAGCAATGGAATGAATGATGGCATACATAAAACATGTAAAAAAATGATCACAAAAGAAGAAATTGTACTAAAACTCCATACCACAGGGATCCCATAAAAATAGCTGCAAATCTTATTAATCTCCTTGCCAAACTACTTACAATGATGTACAATCAAGCTCTGAGCATCCAACTGAGTCCAACCCACACAATGACTGAGAAAATACATGATATAGGCCTCAAAATAACTAATTCTAGCCTCATGGGTTGAATTCCATGAGAGGAGGAGCAGTTGCACACAATACTAAACTGATAGCTAAAGACTAGGGTGGTCAAACTGACTCGTTCCTGACTATCTTGGGCCTTTTGAATCCAATGGTGGTGGCTATTCCTCCAAATAATGCCTCCAAAAACTACACAGCACCTAGGTCACTGCACGTTTGGCCAAAAAACTTATATAAAAATTGCCTAGAAAAACCGGAAATGCCAAAAGCAAAAAGTGAGTTTAGGGTCTTCAAAAATTGTTGACATAGCTGATTCTGAAGGTGACTAAGCATGGAGAGAAGCCTCCACCAATAGTTCAAGCTTTTCCTTCTCCTTTTTATGAGTTAAGGCCTCAATTTTTGCATGAGCCCTTTTGAGCTTGGTTCTAACAATTTTGTTTCTCATGGCATAGTATCTGTCCATTTTTCTTTGAATTTATGTGTTTCTATTACCTTTAGCTAACAAGTCCTCAAGATGATTGTTGGCCCTCTCAAGCCAATATTCCCTATTCTCATTCATCATTATGCCAAATTGTTCATTTAAGGTGAATTGGTTGGCAAGTTGAGCTTCCTTTTATCTTTCAAGCTCCAAAGCTCGCTTTAGGCCTCTAGTCCTAGGCCTCCTCCTAGGCATGTTTTCCCCAATGGGCTCACCATAGTCACCATAGGCTTCCTCAAGTTGGAATTTAATCCTTTCAGCTTCCCTTTTAGCTTTGATGAGCTAAAATTCCATACGCTCATGCTTGGTCTCCATTTGCCTATTTTCCTGTTCATAATGAAATATGATGTATTTTTCTCTTTGTAGATTCACCTACAACTCACCTATCAATGCTTCTTGCCCTTTGAGGATCATTTTGGTGTTTGCCTTCTCATCTTCATCATCTAAGTCCACTAAGTCAAAATCCTGCGCAATTTCATGTGGGTCTTTTTCCTGTTTTTGCATTTCGATTTCAGCCATTTTTCCATTTCCTTTGTGTTCCTACTTTGCTGATGAAGAGAGAAAGGGCCCTCCCACAATATGTGGGGCAAACACTTGCATGTTTTCTCTCTGATAAGTTTTCACCAAAGTATTTAAATTAGCCCTTCCTGGCTTGCTGCTTTAACCTTGATCACTTTGTCCTTTGCCACTGTCCCCTTTTCTGTCAAATGAAAGAGCAGGTTCATGGAGTGGTGATAATGGTGGTGATGGTATGACTGACTCATCAGTGAAGGATGAATAATGCATGGGCTAAGATGAAGGGATGGAGAATGGTGGATGAGATGATGATGGAATGTCTTGAGTGGAAGCTTGAGTGAAAATGGGATTAGCTATAAATGTACTCCATGCAATGTTAAGATCTTTAAGGTGATAAAGAACTATGATCTTTATGAGGGAATGGTGAAATAAAATCTTCATTTGATCTTTGTGTTCTCTTCTCTAGGCAATATCTTCTCCACACTACTGAAAAGATAGTAGGGTATATTGAGCATTTTAACCCTAGTGAAATGCATAAGTAACCGGATGTGGTAGGAATAGACCCCAGAGAACCTACCCTCACATGAAAAATATTTCATTACAATCTTCATCATAGGTTCAAATCTGTCAAGGAGATATGAGAAAGGGAAGTAACCTTTTCTTTGACTTCTGTACCTAGGTTTGAGGTATGGTTCACATTAAAAATGCTTCTATCTCACCTTTCTTGAACCATTTTTCCCCAACTTCTGGAATCCCAATGGCAGTTGATATGATGGCAACAAAAAATTTGAAAGTTATGCCTGCAAGAATGACTTGGCTATCTTGAATTTTAGTTATGAAAAGCCTATTCAACTCAGGGTGGTACTAGACTGCTTGAACCTGCTCAAAAAACTCAAAACACCCTAACCATTTGAAGGTTATCACTATTATAGGAGATGCTAGGAGCTCTTTAAGATCTGTGGGTTAAAACCTGAGAATTTTCCCTCCTTTATGAGGCCCTCTCTACTCTATGTTTCTATCTCTGTCTGATCTCTCTTCTTCACTGTGTGGCCTATATTCTTCATCAGCTATGGTGTTTTTGTTATGAAACCCTAAGTAAATGGTAGGGGAGTGGAAGTTTTTGGGAAGGAAAAAGAAAAGGGAAAGGTAGATGGAATTCTGATGGGTGTAGGGATAGGGGTTTCTGAAGAGGAATATAGGGCATTGATCAGGTATCTTATGGAAAACGAGAAGCTTGCTTGCAAAAATCAAGGCTAAGAGGAAAACTAGGGTTTTGCAAATGAAAATAACACCAATCTTGATTTCACTCTTCAAACATTGAGGAAATAACTTTGAGGAGAAGGAAAATGATGTTTTACTTACTTTCTTATAGATGAGAAAGTGTTAGGAATTGTCGAAGAGCAAATATGAATGAAAACTAGTCAAATGTGCAGTGCACAAAGGGAGTGCATAGTGCCAAGAGGAAACACACAATGCCAAGAGGGAATGCACAGCGCCAAGAGGAAGTGCATAGGACCTAGAGGAAACACGCAGCACCAAGCTGTTTCTATTGGTTTTGAGCCTTAAATTAGAAAACCATCTGTTGGGGTTCGCTCAATGGGAGGTTAAATGGAAATAAAGGAGATATGAAGGCAAGAAGACCTTTATACATGCTTAAATTTAATTTTTTCTCCTCAAAACCCCCTTTGATAATGTTTTGTCACTTTCATCTTTTCACCCTTTTTGTTGTTGTTCTTGATTTTCTGGCTCTTTGCTTTTTGACAGGTGGATGAATGCTCAATATTGACTTGAATTTTACATTGCTTGTTTGTCTTCTAGTAAAGAGAAATGCTTTGATGCAACTGGGATCACTTATTACATATAGGAACTTAAAATTACATATGAAATACAAATAAACTAAAATACTCTGTTTTCACCTCAAAAACATGTCTTTGAGGTGAAAATTACATTAGGTTAAAAGATAATAATTTCGAGAGCGATGACTTTCAAGCCATCATGCTTTATTTATTGATCATCCGCATACCCTTGCTGACCTTTATTTACACTTTGAAATCAATTTCTTGGCCTTAGTGATGAAACCCTAGACCTAATGAAATCATACCCTATGACCTAATGAAATGAATTGTCGATTGATTATGAAACCCTGACTGAAGACAATCTGAAGAAGGATCAACAAGTATAGTCTATGAAGGAAAGATTTTCTGAAGAGAAAACAACCATCAGTGGATCAGTATATCATGACCTAATGGAATGATGCAAAATTTTCAATATGGGACTTCCAAAATGCATATGCAAAGAGTGAATTTGATCCCTGATGGAAGTATGCAGATACTGACACTAACACAAACATCTCCTAACCCTTCCATCCAACCTCCAACATCCTTAATTCACCTACCACATCACCAAAAGAAATTAGATTGCATACTTGATTTTTCATGAAAAGACAAAAACAGATTTGTTTCAGTCCCTTTACTTGCACATTAGTGATGTTTGATGCTTCTTACTTCTATGCCTAGATAGTAGCATTTGGTTCATGATAATTTAGCATTATTGCAAAGCATAGTTTCTTGGCTGTTAATTAGGAAATGGTGTGATTTAGCATTGAATTTCTGTCTCTTTCCTTGTACTTTCATTCTTGTAATAGGTTAAGGTTTCATTTCAAACATTTCATTTGCTACAATTAGTTTAGGATTTGACTTCAGTACATGCACTCCATTACATCATGACAGCAAAGGAATGACACATTTTATACCGCACATATAGTGTCGATACCTCTTAATTTTGTACAAACCTTGGGTTTATAATTAAAAATTTTAGCCTTGGGAGTTGCAGCATTCTTGTTGCAATACTGAGGCCCATAATTTTTTGGCACCGTTGCCAAGGAAGTGTCAAAGTATGCATTGTTGTCTTCCCTAGTTTATTCATTTCTTTTCATTTTTTGCAAAAACAAAATATTTGCATTAGGAATATTAAATTTCAAAAGTAGAAAATTGCATTGCATTATAGCTTTTGTTCAATCATAAAAACAAAAACAAAAAATTCTCCAACACCAACCCCCCCATTTGATCACATGGTGTAGTAAGAGCCATAACACCATTCACTTTTGTAGGTAGAAGAAGAAGATAGCGAAGAATGTAGAAGAAATTGATAGTGATGATGACAATGAGGAAGATCCCATCGCATTTCCCATTCAAGATATTGATGGAAGTGCGCACATGAAGAACATACCTCCATATTTTCTTCCAAAATTTCATGGTCTAAGGTCAGAGGATCCAGAAACCTTTCTTTTTTAATTTGAAATTATTTGTAGATCTTATGGTTACTTATTAAAAACTCAAAAATTGAGATTGCTTTCGGCAACATTGAAGGATAGAGCTCTTAAATGGTTCATGAGTTTAGGGACTAATTCAATAAGATCTGGAATGATATGCAAAAGGTATTTCTAGAAAAATATAAAGATCATGATCTTAAAGAAGAAATGTTTAGAATGATTCAAAGAGAAGATGAGAGTCTTGAGGATCTAGAAGAGAGGTTCATGTATAATGTTAAGAGGTAAAAGCTGCATCATTTAGGATCTGACACACTAAAAACCCTCTTACTTAGAACAATTAGGGATGAGTGGATTGATCTCCTTAATATCATAAGTAGAGGTGATGTATATCAATTATCATTTGAGGAAATTTGTGAAACATGTAAACACATATCAAAATGAAAAGCAAGGGTAGGTAAATCAGCATCAAGATTAGTAAGTCAATCTAAACTTGGAAATTTGTTTGATGATTTTAAAATATAAATTCTTATCAATCTAACAAAACAAGTAGAAATGTTAAGAATGCAAGATGAAGGAAAATAAAATTCTTATATTTTTGTTGCAGAATCACATGATGTTAAACATTGGCCATCATTACCAAGGTTGAAGAAAGTTTACTAAGAGGACAATGGAGCAAGTCATTTGCCAATGCAGCAATGTTATGTAGCTCCAAGAGAACCATGGCAGCCTATTTAGTTGGATATGATGCAAGAGCCTAATTCACAATTTCAAGGTTATGCATATCCACCTCGAAGTAATTGGAACACACCTTTTCCTTGGCAACATTGGCCATCTCAACCCCAAAACCAATCTTCGCAACAAGGTTGGCAAGTAACTTATGGGAGCCATCCACAACATCCTCAATATCCTCCATACCCAACTCCATGTTATCCCTACCATTCACCTCCACCACAACCACAACCCCATTCACATTCATCTCAAATATACACTCCCACTCAACTACCTGTACCACCATTTCCAAACCCACACGTTAAAGTAGCTCAGCCTACTTACAATGCTGAGATACAACACTTCCAAACATCTCCTCTTGAGCTCAATGGTATTCACCATAACTCAGGAATGGTATTCCAAAAAAGATATTCTCTTAATATCATTGAAGGACCACATCCAAAAGAAGAAGATTCAAATAAAAAGACCATAGAACCATGGGTTGCGATTGAAGAAGAGCAGATATCAAAATCATAGATTGAGAGAACTCCCTCATGGTTACCATCAAATCCTCCATGTATTCAAGAGAACAATCAGCAAAAAGAGGAAGATTTGAAGTTCATGGTAGAAGAAGACATGAAGAATGATCCAAATCAACAAAAGGACCAAGGACATCACAGCTATATTGAAATATGGTTTCAGACAATCATTAAGTTGTAGCATCACTCTCTTCCTCAACTATGCTTGATCCTTTCAAAGTCAATTCATTTGGTCTCTGAAATATAGGTACATGTCAAAGCGTACATTTCAAGCCTCCACATCATTTTGTCTATCATCTTGATGTGCATATGGCTCCATTGGAAGTATTCTTATACTTGAAAGTGATTTTGTTTTTCAAGTAGGGTAGGGTAGAAGAAAATTAAAAAATATAAAAAATAAAAAAAAAAAAAAAAATAAAAAAAAAAAACAACAACAAACAACAACAACAAATGAAAATAATAAGATAAAAATAAAAATCTAAGGTGAAAACCTCCTTGGAGGCACCTTAGATTGGCACATTGATTGAAAACCTTCATGAGGCGGTCAATGGGTTGAAAAAAAAAAAAAAGGGAGAAAAAAGAAGATCCTAGGTGAAAACCTCCTTTGAGGCTCCTAGGCAGACCTACTAGTTGAAAACCTCATTGAGGCGGCTAGTAGGCCTAGAAGAAAAAAAAGAGAAAAAATGAAAAGATCCTTGCTTTATGCATGCATGTACTCTCCAACATCTACAAGCAACAAGAACAAGTTGGTACCAAAAGGAAAATTGGTCAAGCCTAGTTAAAAGAAGTCAAATTTTGATTTTCTCTTACTTCGCTCAAATGCTCCAACAAGGCCAAGGCCATGCCAATTCATCACCCTTGTCTATTTTCACCATCCACCCATCATTCTCAAGCTTCTACCACTCATTTTCTTTGTTGTCCTAAAAAACTACAAGATGTTATGTTTTACTACACGATACAAAAATACATAGAGCATAAATTTTTTTTGCCATAACTTGAAAACCATGCATCCATTTGCCAAGTTGTTTCAAGGGGAGATGCATATGGATGATGGTAACATGATCAAGTAGTTTCAGCAAATTCCAGTGCACGGTTTCCAAGAAATTGACCTCCATCACCTTCAGCCTTTTTTGCATTTTTTCAATATTCGTGCATCCTTTTAAACATTTGTTTCATGGGGAGATGCATATGGATAATGGTAACATGCCCAACCAATTTCAGAAAATTCTAGTGCATGGTTTCTAAGAAATCGGCCTATGTCACCTTCAGCCATTTTTATTTTTTCTTGAGATCCATGCATCCATTGACCAAAATGTTTCTACGGGGAGGTGCATAATGATGATGGCAACATGCTAAAAACGTTTCAGCTCAATCTAGCCTACCGTTTGGGAGATATGGACAAAAATTTGATGTCTTATAAACCTACAGGATACAAAATAGCACCTACAAGATTGGCAATGAGCAGTTTTAAAAGAGATCCACAGGTCAAAGAAGCTCCTCCAGAGCTTAGAAGTAGCATCAGGATCATCAGCATCATTATCCAACACCTGCACATAAACATCAACTCAGTAGAAACATGAAGGTCTCTCCAACAACCATCAGGTAGGTACAGGTATGCAATATTCTTGACCTCTTCTCTTGAGCATATTATGGTTAGAAATTTGTTGTCAATGCATGAAAGATGAGATTTTATAAGCTAAGGATGGGTCAGCAGTCTCAGCCGCCTTCAACTAGTTGATTGTAGCTCACTCCTTCACCCATGCAATGTTGAAAAGTTAAATTATAAAGGGTGATGATTTCAAGGAGAGAGGACAACAGTTAAAAGAAGAAATTTTTACAAAGGCCAAGTCACCACAACTCTCCAAGCCCTCCATCCACTTCATATTCACTATTTATTCATCATTCATCCATCCCATTTCATTCTTGAAAAAATAAACAAACAAAGCATCCTCTTCATTTTCACAAACCTACACTACTCCCTCTGAGCCCAAGCATCATCATCCAATCCCTCTTCATGATTTCTCATCACTCCCATACAGTTAGAGGACTTTGAACGAGGAGGAATGACTACTACAGGAAGGTAGAATGTTGATACAAGAATAAATTATGCTAAACCCCAAGATGGAAGAACTTTTTCAGAGAACACCAAGGCCATTAGGCAATCAACTAGGCCATAAGGAAAAAGACGAAGGCAATAAAAAGAAATAAGGCATTCACCATCAAAATATAAATCAAACTGCAGTGATGAAAATAGGTGTTCCAAGAGGTCTCCAATATCTTTCTAGCTTTTGTCCAGGGCCTAAAAATGGGAGAAATGCATGGGAGTCAAGTTGAGGGCCTGCCCTAACCTCAGTTTACCGTTTATGCTCAAAACTAGTTTCCTATAGTTTTAACAGGGTTTCCTGTAGGTTTCCTGTAGTTTTGACAGGGATTTCTACAAGATGTCCTAGTTCTCATCTCAATGCATTTTAAAGGTGTTAGAGGTGTTCAAATGGTGGAACAAGGTAGCAGATGGTTGATAAGGGTGTGGAAGACCTTGCAAACTGAAAAAAAAAAATAAATAATAAAAAAATAAATATATATATATAAATAATATATATATAAATATAATAAATATAATATATATTCAAGAACCCATCTTGAATAAAGGGTAAGAAGGCAAGAAAACGGTCTCAAAAAAACAATGATTTTTCTTTTCACGATTATGTTTTTGGGCTTGTCCTTGCAGAGCTTAAAGCCAAGATTCTTAATGCACAAGAGAGAGGCCACCAGGGCCATGGATGAGGCACAATGAGGTCACTAAGATGCTCAGAGGATGAGCAACACTTTTAGGAGGGGGTATGATGGGCCTCTAAATTAGACATAAATTAAGGCCCATACCTCTAATTTACAACATAAATTAAGGCCTATGACCATCCTTCAACACATTAAATCTCTCTTTTTGCATTAGACAATTTATTTTTGACTTTAATATATTCATTAGGAAGGTTTATGAATAATTGAATATTTGTGCCTAATATTATTTATTTTTTGTGGAATATTATGAGAATATTGGGTAGATTATGAAGAGTTGGAGGAGGAGATAATTTAGGGACTTGTTCCCTACTCCTGGAGGATCAATAATAAATAATAATTCAACAAGATATTATGGAATTATGGCACAAATTGTGGAACTCCAATGATTGAGAAAATCTAGGAATGTGTTCCACTAATCAAGGGAGCAAATCCACCAATCAAGGGAGCAGATCCACTAATCAACGGATTTCAGTGGGGAAAACATCTTCCATCCATGGGGAATGATTATTAATCATTTTTTATAAGTACCAAGTCGAGTTTTCCTCTAGGGAATGATTGAGAAAATCTAAGAATGTGTTCCCTGCCATTTAATGCAAATTCCTAGTATTGGGGACTAGATCCACTAATCAAGGGATTTTGGTGGGAAAAGCTTCCTTCGTTCATGGGGAATTATTCCTAATCCTTTTTTATAAGTACCAAGTCTAATTTTCCTCTAGGGGGAGATTTTAATTAGTGTTATTGTGGAGAGAGCTTGTATTTTTGCAGCTCCACTGTATTTTCTTGCAGGGATAGAATTCTATTGATGAAAATAATGAAGATTCGTGTCATGTTCAGCTTCTAAATCTTGTCCTCCTCCACAGGTCTCTAATTTTCCTTGGGCTTGGCCATCCCATGAACCTTAGAGCCTTTTTATAACATTTTCTTTCCTTCTTTTCATTGCGTATTCACATGCATCTATTGTTTTTATTTCTTTCTATTTCTGCATTTAGAATTAATGATCTTTTGTTGTAGGATTGAATTAAATGGTTTATGTAAGTTCTTTTGCAGGACCACAAGAATTATTTCATCCTTGGAAAATATTTGGAAGTTCATAGGAATCATTGAGTTGCTTGGATTATTCTTCTTATTCCCAAATCTAGATTGTTGGACCTCCTTTTTAGAAAAGAACAGTAAATTTATGCTATTTTTTAGAGCATGCTAACAAGATTCAATCAAATTGATTCCACTTGCATTAGATCACAAAAAAATTCTAGTTCATAAAAAAAAAATACCCCTTTGCATTTATACCTTATTTGGTTAGGCATTTTTTAGATTTACTAGCTCACTAGTTCTCGAAGTTCTAGATTTTCGACTAGTAATGAATTTTTATTTTTTTGCATGGGTTAACAGAGGTATTTTTGAGTGATTCCACTTGGAATAGGGACCTAAGACATCCTAGTTAATAAAAACAATTGTCCCATCAAATTTGGATTTTATTTTCTTGGTCATTAAATCCTCACCAAATCATCATTTCACAAGGAAACTTCTCTAAGCTTTTTGAGCAAATCCATCCATCTCCCAATTTTGGTTTTGAGTTCTGAGTGATCCTAGGAATTTCACACTCCATTCCACCCATCTACCACCTTATTTAAGCCTTCCATCACCTCCAACACCTAACATTTTTCTCTCGGTTGTATCATGTAGGTTCAATGTAATTCCTACAAGATCATTGTGTAGGTTTTTAGTACATCCTATAGGTTTTCCTGAAATGGCCTGTTTTGAGGCCGAATTAATGGAAAAACTCTAGGAAGTCACAAAAATCCTCCCAAAGGTCTCCCACACCATCCAACCATCTCCTAACCCTTCCATCCAACCTCCAACATCCTTAATTCACCTGCCACATCACCAAAAGAAATTAGTTTGCATACTTGATTTTGCATGAAAAGACAAAAAGAAAAAAACAGATTTATTTCAGTCCCTTTACTTGCACTTTAGTGATGTTTGATGATTCTTACTTCCATGCTTAGATAGTAGCATTTGGTTCATGATAATTTATCATTATTGCAAAGCATAGTTTATTGGCAATTAATCAGGAAATGGTGTGATTTAGCATTGAATTTTCGTCTCTTTCCTTGTACTTTCTTTCTTGCAATAGGTTAAGGTTTTATTTTGAACATTTCATTTTTTGCAATTAGTTTAGGATTTGACTTCAGTACATGCACTCCATTACATCATGACAGCAAAGGAAGGACACATTGTATGTCGCACATATAGTGCGAACACCTCTTAAGTTTGTACGAACTCCGAGTTGATAATTAAAGTCGGTAGCCTTGGGAGTTGCAACATTCTTGTTGCAATACTGAGGCCCATCAACAAAGGCTCTTTTGACCATCACCAATGAGCTTATGATGGCATTTTCAACCCTCACCAATGACCTTTCTCATTGTAGTGTAAGAAATAATATGTGGGATGTTGCCTTTGTAAGAATCAAACATTGATGGGAGTTCAAGTTAATTTTGTTCCATCCACCTATAGATCTCAAACAAGTATTTTCTTGTTCTTTCATTCTTTAGTGCCCCAGGTCCACCTTATTTGGTATCATTTCAAATTCAAACATTTAGGACCTACACTAATACTAGTTAGATGAAGGAGAATAACTCAAATTTTTATATTAGGAATTTTATTTATGTGGATGCTAATAATGAGATCCATGTATAGAAATTACATTTGAATAATATATTCTTGGTACCCAAACTAATAGTAATCAAGTGTCAGGAGCAACCCAAGTGATATCGTTGCTATGCACATCAATATTCAAAAAAGGAAACACATTCTTAAACATTGTTATCCAAACTTATGTATACCCCAAGTCACCATATAAGTGAGAACCTTGGGTGAGTTTTACTTTGGAAAATTGACTTATTTAATTGAAATTTCATTTTAGGGATTTTATCCATGGGGTTAGTGATGTAAACTAGTGGAGGGTTTAACATAGAAAGAGGCCCTAACTACCTAAAATTTTATTTATGGAAAACTCTTTTTAGATATGGAGATCTTTTACTTTTTGAGGCGAGGATATAGGAATTGTGCTCACAACTAATCATCATTTTGCATTATTCATGTAAAAGTTTTGGGTGCATTAACATTTTTGCAATTGTTCAATACATGCCATGGGATGCCATTGTTGTTCTAGAATGGTGAATTAATGGAGGGAGAAAACAAAGTATCCATGTTGGAAGAGTGCAAAGCCTTGCTTTATTTAGTGAAGTTGAGACCATAATAGCCTTATGGGGAGAGTGTTGAGCTTATATTACACAATAACCTAGTGGGAAGAGTGTTGAGCCAAAATCACATGATATCCCCTTCAGGTGAGTGTTGATACAATGACCAAGACCCTTTATCTACCCACTAGTTAGTGAGATGATTACCAATATCAGTGAAGTTAGGTCGATCTGAGCATGTACTCATGTTCTGCATAAGCATTATGGATGACACTAGTTTACCTAAAAGAAAGATCATGCATTAATTTCATTGAACTAACGCTATTTCCAAGTTGAAAAAAAGGTTCAATACAAGTTTCAATGTTGAAAATGCTAACCAATAATACCTGCGATGTTGCCTTTGTAAGAGTCAAACATTGATGGGTGCTTAAGTTGATTATGTTCTAGCCATCTATAGATCTAAGTCAAGTATTGTCTTGTGCTTTTGTTCTTCCATCCCCCAGGTCCAACTTATTTAGTATCATTTCAAACATTTGTACAAACTTTGTCAGTTGATATGACCTTACTCCAATAAGGAATTGAGCATAACAAAAACACTTGCAGATTCAGCATGTACGATTAAAAAGTTTGCATGAATCCTTCCTATTATCACATTTTACTTCTTTTTATGCATGTGAAAGAACCGTTTAGGTTGACCCTAAGTACCACTAGTAGAAATATTGAATGTAAACCATATGAAAATACTAAACACTCTTAATGGAAAAACAATTTCCTATTTTATTATTCGAAGCATTCATTGTATCTATATATTGTTCATAAACATCAAAATTTTAATAATGTTAGTGAAAAAACATCTTGCACAAAGAAATAATTAGATCATACTATCAAGACAAGAACCTTCAAATTCTTAATGACACCATTTTGTAGAGATGCAGATAATGGGCATTTAACACATACCTCAATCTTGCCTAAATTTTAGAATTTTGAGTGATTGGTTTCTTGTAAATGTACTCCAAAACATGATATAATGTGATATGTGTATGCACATATTTTCTAAAGCTCCATTTAAAAGAAGGTTTGAGAACTAAGAAAGAATATTTATGATGTTACTTGTTTACAAATTTGAGAAAGGCTCAAGGTTTACAGTCAAAATCTGGAAATTTTCTTTCCTGGTGGAATGTGAGACATGCTTGGATTTGTATAGCACTTCAATGCTTGTTTGGGATCTAGGTAAGTGTGAATGAATAAAAGCTTTATGTCATTGTTCTAAATTTAATTCCCATTCTCTCTAAGTTATAAAAAGCAAGTTAAAACCTGATTAGACTAAGGGACAACATGTTCCATTGCCAAACTTTAACCTTACAGGGAAGTGCACTACACTTGTTTGATACTTCCACGCATTTTGAGGGCATGCCAATAGAAATGTCAATGTTGTTGGATACATTGACCGTTGGTTAGTTTTAGAAAATTTCTCTTTTTCAAATATGTTGTTTTCTAGAAGTAATATTTCCAACCAAGAGGATAAAGACTTGGCATGCCTAGGACATATAGTGGTGTTATTTCTTGCATGTATTTGTGATTTATTAGTATTCCACCACTAATTAACTTCATTATGGAGCTATTCATTTAGTAGTATATTATAACAGTGATTTATTAAATGAAAATGATTCTAGTTTGTTTGAACGCCATAAATGGAAAGGAAATTTAACGTTGAATTAGAAAAATGGAATATATTCTGAAAATATGTTTTCTAATCAATTATAGGTCTATTTCCTAATCATTAAAAAAAAAAGCAGTCATGACAATAAGCAATGATTTTAGACACAATGAATTACAAAACTCTCTAACTCAAAACAAGTTAGCATATTCGGTTTTGTATGCATTAGAGAAAAATGAATGAGTAACATTAAGTTTGTTTTGAATATTTATAGAATCATTTTAGAGATTCTAAATGGAAATTGCATGTGCTAATCTTTCTCAATTAATTACAGGGAAAAGAAGGGGCATACATAATTTGTTGGTTTATGGGAATTGGATTCCTTTTCCTGTGGAATAGTACGCTAACAATTAAAGATTACTATATTGACACTATATTCCTGGTTAGTATCACAATTTACAAAGTCTTGTCTTATTTCTTTTTACTTTCTTGTTGTAATCTTGTGTTAGCAATACTTTGCTCCACCCATTAGATTTCTTCTGACCCGTTTCATTGTTGAAGTGTTACTACTTCTTAGAGATAACTAGAGGAAACAATACAACTACAAAAGTGGAGTATCAGACATTCTTAATAGAAATTGCTAGTTTTGTTGTGTTTATTTGCTTTGTTTATACATGTCATCTTAGCACAAAGTGGCCACTATTGCCCAACTAAAGAAAACTTGTTCAAGTTTCTTTCTTTTGTGCGGAAAAATAGCATTAACAATATTGTTGATGTTGAAGTATAGATCTTATAAATATTTTATAGTCTACTTTAGTTTATATTCCAACAATAATCGAATTTCATGTCTTATACTCTACATTGTATCTTTTTTTTGTTCAAAAAAAGAACTCAATATTGATGGTAAGAAGGGATTGAAGAAAGAGGAGAAAAATAACACTAGAGTGACAAAATGAAAATTAAAGAGAGGGAAGAGAACTGGTCTAGTGGTACCCATAGACTCAATATCCCTCATAAGGCACACACATAGAGACTAATGGTCAAGTCTTCAGAGTTGATGAATTCACTTGCAATGCCTTGGCAACACAACGATTATGTTTTGAAGTGATGAAACAATATTCCATGTGTAAATTGTACTCCAACAAATATTAAGTTGGAAACTCATATTGTAATTTGTGGTTGGAATTATTTATAGTTGCATTTGATATTACTTAGCCTTGTAATTAACATATATAACTTTTTGTTTTCACATTAGATGAACATGTACATTGTATGGCATTTTTTTTTAAATTTAGTTGCAAAATCATACTAATTAATTTATGTTGATTAATAATGAACACATAAAATCAATCTAAAACTACTAAATTAGTAGTTTATGTTTATTAATGATGAACACAAATAAAATGAATATACGACTAAATTAATTGTTTATAATGATCATTAATGAAAGTAAATGAAATGAATATAAACTACTAAATTAGTCATTTATATAATGAATATGAAACCACCAGAAAAAGATAAATGACTACTACAAATTATAAATTTGAGATTACAAATGATGACTATTTTTTAAGTATATACGACTATTAGTAGCTAATTTACAGTATCTTATAACAAGACCAAAATTTAGTCATATTTCTCTGGTCATTAATCGGTTTCAAACAATGACTAAAATTTGCATATATGTGACTATTAGTAGCTAATTTACAGTATCTTATAACACAACCAACATTTTCGTCATATTTCTTTGGTCATTAATTGGTATTCTTGGGTAATTATTTAGTAATATATTTTTTATATATTTAGTCAATAATTGTGGCAATCAATGACCAAATAAATGATTACATTAATGATCAAATCAATGACTACATTAATGACTACATTAATGACCAAATCAATGACTAAATTAATGACCAAATTAATGACCAAATATACTACTAGACAACATAATTGAGACAACCAATTAATGACTAAGCTAAAAACGACTAAAAGTTGGTCGCATTATAAGTTACTGTAAATTAGCTACTATTGGTCACTGATTGAAAAAAAAAGTTGTTTATATGCAAATTTTAGTCATTTTTTTAGTAACTAATTAGTCATTTTGTACTAGTGTTCTCTTGTACCAGAATTTGTGTGAATAGATTTACAAAAGGCCTTCTTTGGGTGACTTTTCTTAAATTTGACTATTGGTCACATCTTCAGGGGTTGGACTATGAATATGATCCCCTTAAATGTAATTTTTGTCATGAGAATGGGAACTTTGTAAAAGTTATCGTAAGGCTCCAGTTTCTCATCTTTCTTCTAAGCCTTTGGCATCTTCTCACAGTAATGATGAGAAAGAAGAATTTGACTAAGAGGTCGCATGATAGAAAGCCTTAATCTCATCAAAATCCTTCCTCCAATAATATATATGAAGTTTTGAAGTCCCCAGAGGCAGGAATTATGGGTGATGAGGCCTAAGTTGATCAATCAGTCCCAGATCAAGTGTCTCCAAAGAATATTAACTCATTCATTGAGGAAAATCCTTCATCCAAGGATACTAACAAAATCCCCTCTTACAAAAAATATAAAAACAATTTTCATAATATTTAAATGGAAAATACAAATAAAAATTCCTTTTTAATATATTGAGGAAAAGCTAGGAAACAAATCAAAATTATCTTTTTTTTAATTTATTTGTTATAATTTTCATATAATAGATATATGGAATATCTAAAAGTCCAAAAAAAGAATACTTAATATATATATATATATATATATAGAGAGAGAGAGAGAGAGAGAGAGAGAGAGAGAGAGAGAGAGAGAGAGAGAATTAAAAAAAAAAAAAAAAAAAACAAACAAACAAACAAACAAACAAAAAACTAATTAAAAAGTAAGTTTTAAATCAAATATTTTTTATTTAAAAGAAAACAAAAGTAACATCAAATATTTGCAAATAATTAATTCAAAATTCAAAGAATCATCTATATATATATAGAGAGAGAGAGAGAGATATATATAAAGTTGGGTGCTTCACCCCTCCACCCCTATGGTGGCCAAAAGGGCATCAACATAGTGTCCACAATAGTGTGTGCATCCCCATTCGAACAGGGTGAGGGTGATGCCCAACATCACTCCTCTACCATGCCAAGTACCAAAAGAGTGTTGCAACAACACTTGCAACAATGCATGCATTATCGTCGGCATCAACACAACACCCTTTTGGCAACCATGGACGATGTCATAGATAATATTTTAAATTTTTTTATTTTCTCTCTTTTAAAATATTTTTTGATTGCTTTTTTAATTCTTTTATTTTTTATGCTATTTTGATAAATGTTTATGTATTTATTTTTGTAACTGTTTAATTAATAAAAATTAAGTTTGTTACCAATTTTATTTTGTTTAAAGTTTAATTCGTTAAAGTTTTTTTTTTTTTTATTCATTTCGTTTTTCAAATTTTATGATTTCTTTATTGAGTTTCTAAATACACATATACACACATGATTAAAAATGTGATTTTTTAAGTTACCAAAGTCTCGACAAAAATTCTCTTGAAGATTTGGGACATTTTTACTCAAAAAGGGGAGAAAATCATCAATGTTCATGAGTTACTTTATCACTAATTATGGAAACAAAACCTATATTAAGAGTCCATAACGAGTGGCTAATAGATATATAGGTTGGGGGGCATCTTGATCTTTCGAATTCCATGGAGTCATTTTAGATGTTGATGTGTTAATGTGGATTAAATGAGAGCAAGAGGGACACCCAAAACACTTTTCTTGCATCATTTTGTAGGAATTTACAGGGTAAGTTCCTCAGACAGAACACCAAAGGACACCGCTCACAAACAGATCACAGATCAATACACTAGTATTTTTGACGTGGTTAAAACCGTCAAAGAGGGAAACAGTCCACGGCTTGAGCCAATGCAGCCACTTCAGGCAATTTATTAATAAAAGAATGAAATTTTACATAAGCTTCTCTCATGAACAGTTAACCTACAAATGACCCTCGATGCTCTTTAAATAGAGATCATGGAAAATTCGGATGTTAAGCCACATATCGTGACTGTCGGATTGTAAGTTACAAAAGTACATAGTAAAGAAACACACTTTACCTAACTCTACACTAGACCGAGTTATACTTAACTATTTCCTATGTGTCGGAATATCCTAACATCCCCCCTTAAGAACAACTTGGCATAGGATTGAAGGATTTACAAATATGACACAATAGGAGAAGGAAGGAGGCACTAGAGCCTATCCCCCCTCAGTGACAACTTCCTGAGCTCCAACCATAAATCGAAGTTTAGTAAACTTTGCCTTTGTGAGAGCCTTTGTAAAGATGTCTGCAACTTGATCATCTGTTGAACAATATTGCACTTCAAGAACATGGTTATGAATGAGTTTTCTGATGAAGTGCATGTGCATTTCAATGTGTTTGCTACGTTGATGTTGGACTGGATCTTTGCATAGTTGAATGGCACTTTTCTTATCACACCAAAGTGTAGTCAGATGCTGCTGCTGAAAGCAAAAATCTGATAAGATCTGACGAAGCCACAAGGCTTCCTTACTAGCTTCTACAGCACCATGATACTCTGCTTCTGCTGAAGAAAGAGAAATGGCACTTTGTTTCTTGCAAGCCCATGTAATAGGTCTTGAACTAAGAGTGAACACATAACCTGCAGTAGACTTCCAATCATCAGGGTCACCAACCCAATCGGAATCAGTGAAACCAACCAATAGAGGAGATGCTTTGGCACTGTAATGAATTCCAAACTGAATTGTACCTTGAACATAATGAAGTATTCTTTTAGCTGCTTTCCAATGACTTTCACGTGGGTTTTGCATAAACCGAGCAACAATACCAACATCAAAGGAAAGGTTAGGACGTGTATGGGTTAGATACAAAAGTTTTCCTACAAGTTAACGATATAAGGTAGCATCAACTTCAGGAGAAGTACAAGAGACTGAAAGTTTGACTCCAGACTGAAAGGGAGAAGGAGCTGGCTTACAATCTTCCATGTGAAAATGACGAAGAATATCACAAGCGTACTTGGACTGGGAAAGGGAAATACCTTCCTTGGATTGCAAGACTTGAATACCGAGAAAATAGTGTAAGTGTCCTAAGTCTGTCATTTCAAATTTCTTTTTAAGGCTGGACTTCACATGGTTTATAAGGTTGGGATCACTACCAGTGAGGATAAGATCATCAACATAAAGAACAAGAATGATAAGAGACTTGCCCACTTTCTTGGTGTAGACAGTATTGTTAGAATGACACCTAGAAAAGCCAGATTCTAAAAGAAAGCTATCCATTTTGGCAAACCAAGCCCGAGGAGCTTGCTTGAGACCATAAAGGGATTTCTTAAGCTAACATACAAGACTAGAGTCTATTTATATAAATCCAATAGGTTGTTCCATATAGATTTATTCATGCAAGTCCCCATGCAAGAAGGTGGATTTAACATCCATCTAATGGACTTCCCATTTGAAAGAGGCGGCAAGGGAAAGAACAAGGTGGATAGACTTCATTTTGGCAACAGAGGAGAAGGTTTCAATATAGTCAATGCCTTCAACTTGTGAAAAACCCTTAGCAACAAGATGAGCTTTATGTTTATCAACTTTCCCATCTGGTCCATACTTGGTTCTGTAAACCCATTTGCATCTAACAAGTTTGCGTCCCTTTGGTAGAGGAACAAGATCCCATGTATCATTTGCCAACAATGAATGATATTCTTCATTCATAGCTGCTTCCCAATGTGGATGGCCTGAAGCTTCTGCAAAAGTGTCAGGATCATGATTTACTGGAGCTTGAGCCAGTAAAGAAGAGGCTCTTTCAAACTGAGAACGTGTACGTCGCTGATCTGTAGGATCACCGGCAAGATCACCTGCTGCATCCCGAGTTGCACGGACCCATCTTGGAAGTTGAGGATCTGAGAAGGTGGGGGAGGATTGTCATCCTCACTTTCATCATCTGAAGAAGAAATGTTTTCAAAAGTAGAAGAGATAGGAAGAGGTGGCACATCCGCCGGACTAGGCTCGCAGGCCGATTTATTTTCATCAAATTTTACATCTCCTCTAATGATAACATTTTTGGACTTAAATGGAATAAGTCTATAACCTTTTACATCTTCAGAATATCCAACAAAAGTACATTTCTCACTCTTAGGTTCTAAAGCTTTATGCTTTTCATCTGGAATATGGGCCCATGCTTCACTTCCAAAAATACGAAAGTGACTTACATCTGGTTTAATGGAACTCCAAGCTTCTTCTGGAGTGATATTCTTTAGAACCTTAGTAGGAGTGCGATTTATTATATAATTTGCACAATTAATTGCTTCGGCCCAAAAACTAAGACTGAGTCCTTTAGATTGCAGCATACAGTTAGCCATTTCCTTTAAGGTGCGATTTTTCCTTTCAGCTACACCATTTTGTTGTGGAGTGTATGGAACAGTATGTTGCATTTGAATTCCATATTCGGTGCAAAAGTTGATGAATGTGTTTTTAACATATTCTCCACCATTATCAGTTCTTAGCTTAAGAATTTGATGTCCAGATTGTTTTTCAACAAAGGTTTTGAACGCCAAAAATGTGTTAAATACTTCGCTCTTGAGTTTTAAGAAGTATACCCAAGTGCGTCTGGAGAAGTCATCAATGAAA